>UCOM01000405.1:0-83459 GCA_900474385.1 Ormyrus pomaceus
TTCACACTATCTTCGTTTTAAAAAAAATTAAATAAAAATTTCAAGTAAATTGAATTTTCTCTAACTATTATTAGTTAGAGAAAAGTAATTTTTTGTATTTTATTTAAACTATATTGCTAAAACTAATGTAAAAAGTCATAGTAAAATAATAATAATAATACTAAAAATATGACAGTACTATATTATATGTTTTCAAATCCAGTCCACAGGTCAACAGATCGAGGACTTGTATATTTATTTTGAATGTGTCTGCGAGCATTTACGTATCTTAGAGGCAGTCGCTTTGTGTCCGTCGGCAAAGAAAGTTGTATTTTGTAGATTACAATCGGAGAAAGAGGAAAACGAGAGGAAGATATAACTTTTTAAAGTGAGTAATTTTATCCTTTTAGTATTGATCAATCAGCCTCTCGACGGAAGGAAAAACCCCCGAGTCGCAACTCGATTCCCACGTGGCGCATCGCGGCAGCCTGCAGCACTCTCAACGAAACTCAATCAATCCTGGGAGAGAGCGTAGCTGAAAAGCGAGCTGCTCGCGCTCTAAAAGCTGCCCTTTCAATTAGCCGCGCGCGCGCGCGACCCGCAGGACAAAAAAGAAAAGAAAGAAGCACCGGCACGCGCGCTGCTTTTTCTCCTCCCGCCTCCTCCCCTCCGGCAGTTTTCGGCGGCGATATATTGATCGCGAGCTAATGCGGGTCCTGGCGGAGGAGCGTCGCGGCACATATGTGCCTCGCGTGGATGGCTCTCGAGTGTGATCGATGCGTTACCACGGCAATTGGGATTTTTTGGGGACTTGGTTTTTTGAAAATTCGATTTAGACGCTTGTGGGTAGAATTAAGAGAAGAGTTAAATGTGTTGTAGGTTTCGGTGCAAATTTTTCTTCGACTTAATTGAGGTTTACTGCATAAAGGTTTCTGCATTTAGTTTGTTTTGTATCAACTGTTAGGAATAAGTTTTGTTTGTTGCTCTGGATTTAATGCTAAATTTTTTTATTTTATATTTACGTGGTTTTGTGTAAGCTAATATTCAAATGAAACTTTCACCTGATGAAGGCGCAAGTTTGACACATTCGACTTATTAATGTCGTCACAGAAACCTTTTTAATTAAAGTATGAAACCGAGTGGCAGAATAATCGATATACTTACATTTAAATGCTTCAATAATATATTCTTAGTAGTAAAGAATACTTTACAGAAAATATTTACAGAAATGCGTTTTATTGCACGTCGTACATAAGCTTTTTTCTTTTAAAAATGTAGAATAATCTGTACGGAACTACCGAAATAAATGTTTCATATCTAGGAAAAAATGTTGAGATAAGATACCCTCAAACACATCTTTCCCCAGTAGATGCATGCCCGAGTTTAGCCAGACGCGTCCAATATATTTTGCGCGCGTTATCCTTACTTATACGATCTTCGATCGCGGTTCTTCGCATTTTCCCACCTGCAACATTCTCCGCGCGGAATTTCTTGAATATATTTTCGAGTGGCGCGTAATCCATTCATCTTCCTCGGCGGTCGAATCGCTCGCGCATTACACGTGCCGGCGATCCTTTATTTTCTTATCGCGCCGCTCTCCGATAGTATCCAGTGGCACGGTAGTGCCGCGGAGGCGAGTTTGCAAAGCAAACGACGCGGCACCCGTTCCACTATTTACTTCTAATTTGGAGAGCGGAGCTGAAAAGCGAGCTGCTCGCGCTCTAAAAGCTGCTCGTTCAATTAGCCGCGCGCGCACGACCCGTAGGACAAAAACAAAAGCAAGAAGCAGCGGCACGCGCGCTGCTCTTTCTCCCCCTGTCCCCTCCCCTCCGGCAGTTTTCGCTGATCGCGAGCTGGCGGACGAATTGCGTTAGAATAGTTTGTTTAATTTTTTCCAAAAGAATTTCCGGCTCTCCCGAGGTTTTACTGCGCGAGTCCAACTCCACGCGCCCGTAAAAAACTACAGGGCCCTCACTGTTTTTCGGCGTTCTTTGGACGAGGGCATAAAATCGCGCGTAAATAACCGAACGTAAATTTAAAAGACCCGCGCGCACTACCCTCTTGTTTTTGTTGGTGGGGAGAGGGGCAGGGGAACGCCAAAGATCTGTCAGTTCGCTGTGTAATAGAACTAGTAAACGGATTTATTAATTGAAAGTGGGTGTAATTAGGTTTTTTTGGTCTTCGCGTTTTAGTGAACATTTGTCAATTGCGAGGTAATTTGTCAATCTAAATCAACAACGAATTTTATAAGGTACTTGGCGTTAAATTACGTAACGAAATTTCTCGATCCGATCCAATAAGTCTATCAAGGATCACTTGACATTTTTCCTTATTATGCAATAAAATCAGAATTTAAAATAAAATATATTTATACATTTAAATAACAAAAGTTTCATTTTCATATCTATTTTGTTCGGGTCGTGAGTCGCCGATGAAATGCTCTTTCGCGCCGAATTATTCAATACTATAAGTAATAGAATCACGCAAATTAAGATTAGAAAATTTAAATTGTCGTCGAGACAAACGGTCGCAATGTCTAAATGACGCGTCGCGGGCTTTCGGAGTCTGTTTGTAGAAGTTTAGTATATAGCGTCTTTGTACGAGTCCAAGCGTGGCGAGCAGCCCGACCCGTCCCGATCCGTCCGAATCCGCCGACAAAACAAAGCGATAAACTTTCTATACCTCCTCCGCAGAGGAGACAGTGCGAAAATTTCGCACCTCCAGACGCTTCTCTGACTCCTCTCCCAGCGGTGAAACCCGAGTGGGTGGATAACGAGCGCACCACGCAATTGCGTCGGGCGAATTTATGATGTAATGAATTTTAAGAGATTCTCCCCCTTTGTGCGCCATCGACTCCCCCGAGTCGATATATACACCGCGAGGAATAACGATGAGCCGGTCGTCGGGAGCTGCACTTTTTTCCGACCCGTCTTCTTCTTTCCCGGCGCTCCGTATATAAGGTGGCTCAAGCTGCGCGTAAGGCTTCGGCGGTATGGTACATCGATAAAAGTACCGCCGGGATTTTCTTTAAGGAGAGCGGTTTTGTAACGAGAGAGGGAATATCAACGAGGATAGATTTATCGGGAGAGAGAGTTTTGAACAAGGATTTTTTAACGCCCATTCAAAAGGTATGAAAAAGCTGCTTTTGGCGGGTATACGGTTAAAAGTAAGTTTTTCTTGACGCGGCTAAGTGTGTTAAGGCAGCGCTGCAGCCCGAAACAAGATTTAAAAAGAACTGCCGTGTTCCCGTGTTTCAACTTTGCGCAGAAGATATTTCGCTTCCGAGGCTTGTTTCGAAATCAACCTAACTTGCGATGCAAGGAATAACTTCGCGAAATGAGCAGAGAAACCTATAAAAACTTCCTCGGTATATACTTAAAACAAGTTCCACCTCGAAGAAAAGAAGCAGCTGGCAGCCTCGACGCGGAAAAGCTGCTGCCGCGGCGGGGAAAAATAAAAGGCAAGATTTTTCCTTTAATTAAGAAAAAGTGGCTGGCATGATTGAGGACACCTAAGAGGACACACACATACTTGAGGAGAGTGAAAAATTTAATTAAGCTATTGTCGGTCGGGAGGAATGATGGCACTGGCACTACTCGATCCAATTTGTTTGTTCGGACAAAAGTTGTTCAGTTTTCTTATCAGGGGTTGAATTGGCGGAAAATCCCATAATTTATATTCCTTCTACTCCTTTATTGTAGGTATAGGAACTCCGTCAGAAGTACTTCATTTCTATAATGAGTTTTTGAAAACTGTTACGTGACAATAATTAAAATTTTAAAACAATTTTTGATCGAGTTCAGAAAGAAAATTCTTTGAACGGTAATCGAAAGTATATAGATTGATATTCTAAGAAATATCTATTTTATATACCTTAATTGGCTGTAAGGATATTGAATTACCGCAATGCTATATTTATTTTCCCAATTTCTGAAATCCCTTATATACGGTACGTCATATATAAAACAGAAGCAATCAATACCAAAATCCCTCTAAAGGATATCATCTCGATGCTGCTTGTATAGATGTGCAATATCTCATAGCTCTGAGCCTGTAATGTACACTACATTTACACTGGCAATCAAAAAATTATTAAATATATTTCACTTCGTGCGCTTCAAATATGAATATTTTTCTCATTAGTTGCGTAAATTAACTTCGTAACGTCTTGAATAACCCGGGAAAGTATTTTCTCGTAAAGCTTTATATTTCACGGTGATTCAGAATCTTGTATCAAAGTTCTTTCATATATTTATAAAATGAAAATCGTTCTCCTCTCGTGTTTCGTAAAAGCAGTTAAATTTGCTCCTGCAATGTACACGAATACATTAAAAAGTAGATCCTTCCCGAGTACAGTCGAATTTATTACATTATTTACTGATCACAATCTTTCTTTCTCTCTGTAGAAGAACTGTATATGAAGTAGCCCTCTCATCATTCGAAATTAATACATCATATACTCCCACATCGTTTCCGATTCCAATCTTTGATCTTCCCGCGAAGCTTGAAATTTTCGATTCCTCGGCGTCGTACCACAAAGGACTTCTCAACATTATTCCAGCCGTAAAGCCACCGGGTACAGCGCCCTCCCCCCCAACGTCCTCAATCAAGCAAAAAGAACTCCAGATAAGGGAAAAGAAAAAGCGGGGGGAATTCCCAAGCTGCCGCGTTCGGGAGGAGAGGCGCCGAATGATAAAAAGCTGCTTATAATGGAAAAAGTTGCTTCGCCGTCGAGACCGGGGTGTAACAGCGGAAAAAGGGGCTTGTCCAGGAAGGGGGGGGGGGGGATGGATGGAAGCACGTAAAAAGGCTGCTGATTTTGCAAAGGCGGACGCTTCGGGCGTTAGCGGTTTTGCGAAACGGTGGATTTCGAGATGCTGGATTTTCGGAGAAGAGGCGATTACGCGGATAGTACGGGTAGGCGGCAATATTTATGATTTCAAAGAGGGGCCTGGAATTATCGCGAGCGCGGAAATGAAAGTCGTAAAATAAAAGGCGACGCGATAAATTACTGGTTTGAGACGGTATGAGCGATGAAGGACAAACAGGTGGTAAACGGTTTGAATTAAACTTTTTATGCAGGGAGCGAATGAAGGAGTGAACGGAAAAATTTTCCGATATAATATAGGGTTTATGGGCATTTTAATTATTTATGGTTGGATACCTTTAGCGCGTAAAAATAATGCTTTATATTGATTAGTAAAAGTATAAAAATATTTCACTGTAAAAGTTCTACATTTTTTAATGACAATTTTATTTTCCAATTGGAGCAAAAAAATCTTTAAACTCACGAAGAAAGCTATTATTATGCAAGTTTTTATAAGATTTGACCAATTGTTATCATATTACGCAATTCTCATTTGCATTGAAAAATAATTGAAAACGTGCTTCAAATTAGCCAACAGAATCTGGTTTCACAATTCATTGCAAGTTCAATTTCCCCGCTTAAATTCCATCAACCCTTTAAGTATAATATTTTAAGAATAACGTAATAATCCCTTTCCCCCCTTCACATCTGATTACTCCCCACCCCCTCTTCCCTCGTCAAACCTCCACCCTCAAACCTTCGAACCACAACCAAAGATCACCCCTCGGAACCACCATCCGCTGTCCCGTGATAAAAAAAAAAAAGAAATCCGCTCTCGCGAAGGAAAAAATGGAATTCCGCTCTCCGCGGAAAAGGCGAGAAAGGAAGGAGCGTAGGAGCGATAGCAGCGGCACAGCGGGGGGGGGGGAGGAGGGGAAGCTATATACGCTACGCCACACTTGACACGCAGGCGCCGGCATCGACCTTCCGCTGGCCGCGCTATCGCGTCTGCGCCGGCCCGTAGAGCGACTGCCTCGCGCAGTGCTAAGCCTGGCCTGGCGGCGGTAACCCAGTAGTTGGCGTTTAGCTGCGGCCGCTCTCCGTGAGAAGACACGCCGATGGACTCGACTCGCACCACCTGACCTCCCCCTGTGCCTCGACGGTACGTAATACCGCGGCGCCGCGCGCGCGCGCACGCACACACGCACACACGCAAACACACCGAGCAGCTGCCCGATGCGCGACAACTCGAGGGAGAGAGAGAGAGAGAGAGAGCGCGAAATGGCGACGGCCTTGGGGCAGCTCTGATAAGCCGACTTCTGTGTGTTATGGATTTTTTTCCTTTTCTTTTTTTAGTGCTCTCAGTGCGTTTATCGGGGTAATTGAAGGCTCTGTCGGCGCTTCATTTTCCTCTTGGCGTAACAACCCGCGGGGTAGTTAGGCTCGGCGAATCCTCAATCAAGTGAGTTATTACTGGCGGCTTTCGCAGAACCTCCCCTGCAGCTCGTCCCTCCTTAAGCCTCGGGGCAAAAAGCTACTGCTCCGTCCATCCCCCTCTCCCCCGAGCGACTCGAAGGCCCGTCTTCTGGGGGGGGCTGGGGGGGAGAGGGTACGGGGCGCGCCGGAATCGACGTCTTTTAGCGAGCGAGCGAGCGAAGCGCAAGCGATGCTGCATCGATCGGCCGAGTCGCGCGCGCACGCCGCGCGAGCCTCGTATTGTGAGAGAGCGCGAGCCGCCCGAGGGGCACACTCCGCGCGGACAGGCGACGACGCACTTTTCCGACCGGAAATTGACCGCGGAGAGTCGGGCCGGTGTCGCGTTTCGCGATCGGGAAGAGGGGGGGTTGTCGCGAGAGGGAAGGAGACCGATTGCTGGCTGATACCGAGGAAGAATGGGATTTGGGGTAGCGTGAGAACTTGAATTTTGAGGCGGAATTTTTTTAGGCGGAGTAGGTCTTTGGTAGAGGGACTTTTTTCCAAGTAAGTAGATTCAATTGAAATTAAAAGTTTTAGCGATTGTGTGAAAATGTGTTATTGACTCGGAATGCAGAATTTGAACTGAAAGACGTATAACGTTTGAAAGAATTTTCTTTTTTTCATTTAATTTTTCAGTTGAATGAATGTTTTTTCATTTATTGCTTGTAAGAAATTAATATAATATATAATTTTCTAACAGTAGACCGCGTAAAGGTAGCATGATTTATTTTGACTCTGTGACATTATCAATGACAAACTAATAAACACAGCGACAGTAAACATTAGACATTTACACTACAAACGAAAGTAAAACAATTAACTCCAACGAACTACAGATCATTTTGTATATTTTACCCACTATGAAATGATTAATCAAATTAAAACTGCAACAATTCTTTCCTCCGTTTTCAAATTCTAGTACAATTTCACCAACAGCCCCCCCAACCTCGTCGACAAAAGGCTCGCGCCCCGATTCCCGCCAAATATATTAATAAACTCTCAACAATTACAGCGCTCGATCCGCGCACACCTCTCTCTCTCTCTCTCTCTCTCTCCGCTCGTTAATTAAACGCACGTGTAACTTCGGGCACGTGTCCCTGCGCGTATAATCCCCGGCCGACCCAGATTTCCCTCCCTCCGCGAAAAATCTGCCGCGCGACATAAATCAACGCTCGGCGACGAGAGGCGCGAAAAAAGAGGCAAAAAAAAAAAACGGCAGAGAAAAGGGGGAAGAGAGAGAGAGAGTACCTTGACCTTAGCCGACCGAATTTAGGGCGTCGCGCGATCGATTTTCGGCCGCGTCCTCGGCCGCGTAGGCGAGAGCGGCGTTTCCGCCTCCTGGAATAAACCTATTTCCGTCTAGACGAGTCTCCGGTGCCGCGATGACGACAGCGTCGCGGAGGGTCTTCCCTCGCGATTTCGAGGGAGAGAAAGAGCCAGCGCGGTTTAGGGACGCGTCGTGCGTCATCCGCGCGATTGGGCAAGTCCTTTTGTCTGCGCGGCGGTCTGTGCTTTCTTCGCTGCTTCCGGCCGGTGAACGGCGATTTTCGATCGAGTTTCGGGCGCTTTTGTGCAAAGGATAATTAGGACGATGGGAAGTGGCTTCTTGCATGAGGGAGATAAAGAGTTTACGGTGGAGGTGGAGTCAAATGTAAAGCGTCATGTTGATAAGTGACAAGAGCGGCGATAATGTTGTTTTAATTATAATTCAACTTAAGTGCGTTATTTATATTAATTATTTAAGTGGGACTGTGGCTTAACGACAAATAGCAGTTAAAAATGTGTAAGACTTTAATTTTAATCATAATTAATTTGCATATACAATAACTATACGGTTTCTTTAAAAGTTAAATGTTACGAACGCTTTGAGTATGCAGGCAGAAACATGCATATTAATAAGTTTCCAACAAAAGCTTTATTACTCTGTTGTCTTCGAGTTTACTGATACAACGAAACATATTAAAAAGTTTCAATACCGCTTCCAACAGAAATGTAGTAAATTAAGACGCGAAGTTTTCGAGTTACCTTCCTCGAAATTCTTGTAAACTGCAATATTTTTAGTTTTTTATCTTTAATTATTTCAACGGGTATAATCTAATTCGTTCGAAAAGCGTAAAAATAAAATAAAATAACGAAGAAATCAATAATTTTGTCAATGGATGCTTCCAAGCATTTTGCTGCATTTCCTGTTATATTTCTCGCCGCTGTGCTTTATCTTAACTCCGCGTATTGATCGCGGCTGAGTTTTAAAACTTGTTCAAAACTTATACTAATCTCGAAAACTGCTCTTTTCGCCATTTTACCGGAAATATTTAAAATAATGCCAGACGTACGATATTCCATTTTCTCGCTTTCGCGAAAAAGCTTATCTAGCTTTTTTTTTTTAAGCAATCTCTTTTTGCAATACGGTGGAAATAAGCCGGGGAAAATGGTTTCTAAGAACACCGACATTTCGCTGCACAACGGCTTCTCCGAACGGGAGTACAAAATTGTCTCATATTGCCATTGAAATGAGCGGAGGAACGCTTTTCCATTGGCATATAATAAAATACGCGTCCTAGTTTTGTTCGAGCTCGAGAGCTTAACTTTTTTACGAAAGTACATATAAAAAGTGGATTTTATGCTTTTCGACCTTTGCTTAATTTTTCAAGACAACAACGACTGAAAATCTTCGGCTGGAAGTAACGAGCATCCCCGACCTTAAACTCTCCCACACTTATTCTCAGATCAGGCGGAAAATCGGCTATTAAAATCCCAGCTCGCTTTGCCGCTGCGCGATAAAAGCGCAATGAAACACCGATGTCCTCCAGTGAAGTTTGAAAAGCACCTGTCGAAACTTCCGTCACCACCGACCGCTTTCAGTTTATATCGCTCCGCAAACAAACGCCGGATTAATTCGGCTTTAGCCCCCGGACTCGGGGTAGCATCCTCGTTAAAAAAAAAAAAAACAAAAGACTCGCGTAAATCCTCGCCTCGCGGCTCTTCGGCGAACTGTCAAAAGCCCATTAAGACCGGCAATTTGCGCGAGAGTAATCCAGCTATCGGTCGAATCATCAACGGGCGACGTAAAAGCTCCGGGACCTTGGACCGGGTTATAAAAAAGCAAAAAAGAAAAAAAGAGCGAACCGGTTGATTTCCCGCGGCAGCGTCGGTCGCTTCTCGGACTTTTCCTCGTCGGCGGGTAATTGCATCTTCGAATTGGGTCAGGCGAAAAATCGCGAGGAAAGGGGGACTGCCGCCGCCTCCTCGGGAGCGACAGATTAGGTGGCGTTTTCAGTGACGTATACACGTCGAGACGGGGAGGTGGGAGAGGCTATTTTTAGTTTATTAAATTTGCGGGCGAGATGCTCGGGTATTGGAAGGATATTACGGGGCGAGTGTTTTAACGGGAACAATTGAATTCGCTTTAATCCCGCGGTCATCATTCGACGGGACGGGATTAAATGGGAGTTTGACGTGGGCGCATTAAACATTGACGGATATTTTAATAAAAATGCATTCCAGTTGAAAAATATGATTGCCAAATTAAATAACAATAACGGAAATGCCGAGGATTTAAAATTTGCATACCCTCAGTGCTTCATTCCCCCGTACATCAGCGACTTACCATTGCAGTAGCGTCAGCCCGCGGAAAAAGAGGAGAAATCTCCCTCTCTCGATTCGGAGCGAAATTTGCCAGCGCAGCCGTAAAGAATGATAGCAATATCCCGTATAAAAAAGCGCACCCGAGTAAAAGGCCGGCGCTGTATATATGTGCGTACGTGTTTGTGTGTGCACAGGTGGCAATGCCGTCGGCGCAGCCATGATCGCAGATGCAGGAGCCGTGAGCTGCGCAGCCTCGAGAGCGCCTCGCAGTTGCGGCAGCGGGAGCATCAGTCGAGCCAAGCGGTGACGGCGCTCAGCCAGTCCAAGAGCGAGCAGACGACAGCATGGACGTGCAGAAGAAGTTCCTGTGCCCCCGGCTGGTCGACTACCTGGCCATCGTGGGGGCCAGGGCACCGCCGGCCTCCTCCAGGCAGCCTATTCAGGTTCGTGTCTTTTATATTATTGCCTTTTTCGATTCGTTTGTAACGCTTTGCGAACGTTACTGGGGGAATGGGAGAAGAGTCGTATTATAATTTGAAAATTATATAAATTAAATGTAGTACACAATTATTTATTTATTGAAATTAAAATTAAACTGAAAATCTAAGAATTGGAGGTTGCTAGATTCCATTTTACTTATAATTAAACATTAAACTCATGGAATATTAGAATGAATATAACGTATTAAGCAACAACGTCAGAGACTTCTGCATTTCTTCAAAAATTATGATATTTGTCTATTATTATACTTTACAATTTACCAACTTAAATTAACGAGCAATCCTCATAAAGAATGATGAGCGTTACGGGGAATTGTGAAAGCAACATTTGAAACGGAAATCCGGGAACTAAATAAGTAAGAAAAGTCATTAATCACGGCTAAATGCACTTATCACATCTCTGCAGTTATGTCTGACTTGATTTAGCTGTTTCTACTTAAACGCATATAAATCCGCTCCTTTCGTCCTATGAACTTTCACCCCAGTTCTTATTTTATCCAAAGCTCGTTGAAATTAAACTCGAGCACTGCCTGACGCGAAGTTAAAAATGCAACTGAATCTTTTATTCAAAGCTCGCTTCCGCAAATATAATAGATCGTTACAGATTCGAAAATAAAATTTAATCTCTGCTTAAACGTTTAAGCGACTGCATTCGAATTGAATTAACGATTTATTCTACACTGATGAAGAATTATTTACTTTTTCACCATGAAAATTCAAACTAATAACCCACTTTAAACTCACCGATCCTCGAAGTAAATTTCAAAGATAATTCAATAAAATAACAGGGTGCAGTCACCCATATTTTGCCGTCCGTCTCGCCAAATTCCCACCATTCGCCTTTTATCTTAATTTGTTTGAGTCGCGTACATACGCGTGAGAAGAGACGGCCAACGTGCTCGCCTATTAGCGTCGAGATCAAGCCCGTCCTTACGTAAAAGCCCCGTAACTTCGCGCCCTCAATTAAACTTACTCCCAGGACTTCCAGGCCAACTTTAATCCGCACAAAGCGCCGCGATTCTTTATTAAAGCCCCTGAGCTTGCTTGTTCTCCCGCGGAATGATCCTGTTGTTTGCCGAGTGGGGTTTAAGCGCAAGCCGATTCTCCTTTTCCTCTGCTCCTTACAAGTGCGCGCGCAATTGCCGTTCTCCACTTCGTTCGGTTGAGTTGTGGGCGCGTGCGTCACTGGTCGACGCGGAAGTCCATTATTTTCCCGCCCCAATTAGAAGAAACTTCTGTCTCGGGAAACACGCCGACGCCGCGGTGAATAATGGAAGTTTCTCTTTCGAAAAAGCGTTCGCGGTAAACGAGTCTTCGGCGCGTTGCATCGAAAAATAAAAATGGAACAATGGATCCACAGGTGCCGGAGCTGCTGCGGAGATACCCGGTAGAGAACCACAAGGACTTTCCCCTTCCCCTGGACATGGTTTACTTCTGCCAGCCGGAGGGCTGCAGCAACGTCGGTCCCAAACGCACAGCTCTGAGGGAGGCTACCTCCTTCACGTTCACCCTCACCGACAAGGACTCCGGTGAGTTTACCCCATTTGGCTTTTGGCTTGAGCTCCGGATAAAGTAGTCGGTACTCGGTCTTTGTTATTAGCTGCCGTTGGAGGGTAATTGTAGAGAGATAATTTGGCACTGCGTTTCTTTTGATGAAAGCAATTAATTTATTGATGATATGTACTTATAAAGTAATGGTGAAGCTTTCAATTCTAATTTATTGAGAAACGTAAAGACGTTTACGGTAGTTATATACATTTTTTTCTTTAGTATAATCCAACAAAAGCTAAGTATACGGGCTTTCTTATAACGCTAATAAATTGTAGAAATAAACTGCAGGATAGAAAATAATTTTCTTAGTAGGCACTTATTCCGAATGAAATAGTAAAAAAAAAGTACGCCATGAACCTTCTCTTTCGAAATTGAAGAATTTTAAACACCCATTATTCTTGCGCCCAACCATCACCCGATTAAATACTCCTCCCGACGCAAGACGTTCTTTCCTCCCCTCTGCACCCGCTAAAAAAAAAACTTCACCGATTGTTTTTGCTTTTTTCACCGGGCAACAGGTAAGACTCGCTACGGGATCTGCGTGAACTTCTATCGACCGGTGGATCGAGTCGGGGGCAACGGCGCCGCGGGAGTCGGCGTTCGACGGGACAAGCAGAACACGAACTACCGCAGGGAGAGCTGGCGCAAGAGCGTGGAGAAGAGCTCGGACTCGGCGTTCTCCAGGTCCGTTGCTCAAAATTCTAGAGGCTATATAAGTCGCTCTATTGATTTTCTACACTGACAATGATTTACTTGCTCGCGAGCAAAGTTATATTCTCGAGTTTGCGCTCTATTTTATGCGAGGGAAAAGTTTGGGCGTATATAATGGCAGTTACCGCGCGATGTTTTGGACTCTGAATAAACTTGAATAATAACCTTTTTTTATAGAACGGACAGCGGTGCTGGTAGATTCAACCGTAAGTCTCTCTGTACGATTGACCAAACAAGTGCGAGTTCGATATTCTAGCGTGATGCAATCTAGATTGAAATACTAATTGAGGTGAAATTATGTGGCACTTATTGGACTGCATATTACTTATCTGGTGCAATTAACTTATATCACCCTAACGGTCGCACTTTGGAAATGCGCTTCGATATAATTCGATCAATTAATAATGAAAGCTACTATCTTTCGATGTATATTTTTCGATGAATCGTACGAACAAATTTTAATAAATGTTTGTAAAATAATTTCGGAAAGAAAACGAAAAAATTCTCAGCTTCTCTTAACGTCTACTCCCCAAAGTCCGCAAGCACCTCGCAATTTCCGCGTAGCAAAAGTTAATTTAAACTTTCCCAACATCGACTACTGGATTAAAATTCACCTCGCAGAAAATTGCGCGCAAATTTGAATTCACCTTTAAAATATCTTCCAACGTACTTCTTCCCAAGATCAGCAATAACCCCTCCCCGCTCCCGACAAAATCCTCCTTCAAATCACCGACTCCCAGCGATGACAAACCTCCCGATGAAAAAAATAAAGGCAAATAATCCTATACTCCTTAGCGATTACAGAAGCAGCGCGCTGGACTCGGAGAAGGACTGCGGCAGCAGTCGCCGCGACTCGGACTCCCAGCAGCAGCAGCAGCAGCAGCAGCAGCAACAGCAGCCGCAGCAGGAGTCGCGTCACGCGCCCAGGCTGGGCGTGACGGCGCCCAGCGCCGACAGCGAGAGCGCCGAGAGCCACACGCCGTCGCCGCGCGCCTCCCGCAGACGACAGGTGAGTCACGCTCTCGGTGGTATAGGCTCGGTGCCTTTTTTTTATTCGGTCTTATCACGCTGGAGGGGTGTTTTTTCTTCTGCTCGCAGAGGATACGGAACCACACCCTGACCTCCCTCTGCATCATCTCGCATCATCCGTTCTTCTCCACCTTCCGGGAGTGCCTCTTCGTCCTGAAGAAGCTCATCGAGGCCTGCAACGAGAGCACGCCGCAGAAAGTCGGCGCTTCGAGGCAGCACAGGTAACGCGTCTCGAGAGCTACTTTTCCGAGGAAAGGTCCAAACTTAATCTCCGAATGTCAATAATTTCAATGATCACCCTTCCACAGAGACGTGAACGTTTGGTCGGTGCTGAGCGGCCAGACCCTGGAGACGGCCTCGTCGATCGTGCAGCACGACGTCCGCGAAATCGAGACCTGGATCCTGCGGCTGCTGAGCGCCCCGGTCCCGGTCCCGGGCAAGACGCGCGTCGAGGTCGAGATACTCTCGCCGGCGGTCCAGATGCCGCTCTGCTTCGCCCTGCCCGATCACACCAGGTTCTCCCTGGTCGACTTCCCGCTACATCTGCCGCTCGAGCTGCTCGGGGTCGACATCTGCCTCAAGGTCCTCACTCTCATCCTGCTCGAGCACAAGGTGAGGCAGCGCGGCTGATGGTCGGGGGGATATATTGGAAAAGTTTCCGGGACGCGAGGAGGAAGTTTTTTAATACGGTTGTTTTTTATGGAAGTTTATCAGTTTTGGGGTTCGGCTGAAACGTATAGTGGGAAATATAAAACTGAGGTTCGATTATTTTACCGCGTTTTTTGCAGAACGTGTGGAGATAATTTTGTTTGCTGGAGAAAACCGGGTCGTGAGTTCTGCTTATAAATTTTTTAGAACTCGAACTTACGAGTTGCCGTTCAATTAACTTTGGAAGCCGTGCATAGAGAGAGAAAAGTTTTCTTGCGTTCGAACTTTAGAGTTGCGAGGAATCAGATGCAAAGCAGGAATAAAAGAAAAACTGCGTTGCAGAAAATGGAATATTTACTTCACTTATAAAACTGTCTTTCAAATTGTCTATACGAAAGGAAGCTCTTACCTCGCAAATAAGAAGTCTGAAGGACGTCTCTTTCTCAGTTTTCTTCTTTCGAACAAAGCAAAACTCTTTCACAGAAATTACAGAATTTAAATTGCCTTCAAATAAAATAACAATCTAAAGACGGCATAGAAAAATGTTTCTACCTTCCATCTCTCTTTCACAAAGATCCTCCTCCAATCGCGGGACTACAACGCGCTGTCGATGTCGGTGATGGCGTTCGTGACGATGATCTACCCGCTGGAGTACATGTTCCCGGCGATTCCCCTGCTGCCCACCTGCATGAACTGCGCGGAGCAGCTGCTCCTCGCGCCGACGCCCTTCGTCATCGGCATACCGGCCTCGTTCCTCCTCTACAAGAAGGACTTCACCATACCGGACGACATCTGGCTGGTCGACCTCGACAGCAACAAGATCTCGCCGCCCACCGGACTCGGCGACACCCTGCCGCCGCTGCCCGAGCCCGAGGGATCGATCCTCAAGAATCACCTCAGCCAGGTGGGTTATCGCGATTGTCGAGGCGCTGTCGTATGTAAACGATGTCTATCGCTCACGAAAGTATACTTACTTTGCTTGGGGACAGTTGTTGTTTTTGGGCTTGATCGGCGAGGGGAATGTTGAACGGTTTAGAGGCGGAGTTGACTGACGGACAAGGTAAGCAGCTGTCTTCGGATGTTTCGAGCTGCAGTGCGACCTAATGTTTTTCAAACTTTCAACTGCATATTCGACACTTCTTATATACGCGAAAGTAAATTGTTAACGAAAAATGTCTCTCGAGCCTCGATCAGACAGTCGCGTCTTCTTGTTTTCGCATATACTTTCGCGTCAACGTACCGTCCAAAGAGCAAAGTCAACCGCTTAGATTAACCATAATCAATATTTGTCACTAACTGCGTCTTTTTTTATCTTCTTCTTCCTTCTACCCACTCGCTTCCACAGGCAATGCAACTGATGGATCAAGCAGGCACTGGTGTAAATATCTTTACTATTCTCTATATTGCCTGTTTACCTATAGATTTTTTATCCGTAGCGATTGCTGTTTAGCATGCGACCACACGGCATGCGTCCTTTTATCTTACGCTTCTATTTCTTTCTTTTAAGTAAGGGCTAGTTTTAAGTAGTTTAGATGATAAATTAAGTTAGTATAATTAAATATTTTATTCATTTTTAGAATATAGTTTTTATTAATAGAAAAAAGTAAATTTTTTGAGTTTGTAAGCGTTAAATTTTTATTACACCGTAGATGAAGTAGAATATTTAAGTTTCAATTTTAAGTTCAGTAAGTTTTAGACATTAGAGTAGTTTTGCGCCGAAAAAGCTTTTAAAAGAACCACATTAAAACGTACAATTATAATGTTCAGGCAATGGGAAGTATGTCAACCCCGTACTCTCATCTAACACCTCAAAATCCGCCATCGATGCTCCACTCGCCGCAAAGCAGGAGAGAAAGTGCTGCCTCTCATCACTCGACGTTAAGGTACTCCCATATTATTTCCACACTTCTTGTCGTCATTTATTAAACAATAACGAATTTTAAGCCTTCGAAGCGGCGTTTAAAAATTTTACCTCTCGTTCAAAAGAAAAAGAAAACGAGTAACCGATACTTTCCCTTTAACAATCTGCGCCGTCAACAGTCTGAAATTTCGCGAGAGCCTTGACCCAAATTTCCCGCACGCGCAATATCGAATATCAAGCAAATTCCGATACTACATCCATCTCTCCGAGCAGCTCCGACGCAGCTGCGCAAATATCATTTCATCCTCGAAACGTCAACAACATTATCCTTATACAGATAGACGACGAAAGCTCTCACCAAAAAAGAAAAATACTTTTCATTTCAGCGTGTCCACGGCGAAGCATCGGCCCAGCCTCGACCACTCGGCTGGCAGCCACATGAACAGTCCGATCAACTCCCCGGGCACCTCATCGCCGCGTCGACCCTCCCTCGCCATCTCCCACATGGGCTCTCATCCCCCCTCGCAGAAGGCCTCCCCCCAGTCGGCGAACCCCGGCGGCGTCTTCAACCCGTTCATCTACGGCAACGACGTCGACTCGGTGGACGTGGCGACGCGCGTCGCCATGGTGCGCTTCTTCAACTCGCAGAACCTCCTGGCCAACTTCACCGAGCACACGAGGACCCTGAGGCTGTACCCGCGGCCGGTCGTCGCCTTCCAGATCAACTCGTTCCTGAGATCGCGGCCCAGCGCCAGCGCCTTCCTCGACAAGTTCGCCCGCACCCAGGCGGTCGAGTTCCTCGCCGAGTGGTCGCTCACGCCCAGCAACGTCGCCTTCCTCAGGGTGCAGACCGGCGTCTACGATCCCGCCCAGATCGGCGACAAGGCCAAGTGGTTCGCGCCCGGATTGGAGCCGATAAACTTTCAGGTCTGGGACGGCGGGAGCGCCCTGGCGAACGCCCTCAAGACCCTCAAGGAGATGGAGAACCAGCCGACGGACGAGAGCGGCTCGGACTCGGAGGGGGTCGAGAGCACCAGCTCATCTTACTCGTCGCTCAGCGACTTCGTCTCGGAGATGGCTAGCTCGGACTTGTCGCCTTGTGAGTTTTTTTCCTCCTTGGTATAGTGCGTTGTTGAATTTTTTTTTTTTCGGCTCTGATTTGCCGCCTACTGTCGCGAATTTTATTTTAACTTTGAGATAAATTTGCACTCGGTCTAACGCTCGATTTTTCAAAAGTTATATGAACCTTTTTCGCTAAAATTTATAAGATAAATCGATTTTTCTTAAATCACTTGTAACTTTTCAGCAGTGAATTGTAGAGTATTTTAATCCTCGGTATTCGATTGGTGAGGGATCGAATCCTAAAGCTTAAAAAAAAATATCCAAAAATCTTTATTTGCTCAAAAGTTATATAGTTGAACAAAGATTTTGTTGATTTTTTCACTCTATACTTTTAATTAGTCGACTAGTTAATGACTCTTCATTTAAAAGATTTCTCAACTAAACGAACATTCTGTAAATCGCAGTGACCCACCCGCCGCCAATGTCCCTGTCGATCGACGCGAAGAACGTCTACAACCCGCCCAGCTCCCTGCAGTATCCGGGCGTCGAGGAGGAGATGCAGGAGCGACCTGAGAGCCCACCGAGCACCTCCTCGAGCCACAGCGACCTGAGCAGTCCGAGCTTCAACCGCGACTCCGAGGTCGAGATGGCGGCGAAGCTCGCCGAGAACTCCCAGACGGCCAAGAGCGACAACGTGAGTATGCCGAGACGCGGCCGGCCCTCTGTACAGAAATTCTTTCTACTTTTACATAATATGAATATACTATATATATATAGAGTTTATACTATACTGTGCACTCCCCTCATTTTCTCATATTTAGTACACCATGTACATTTGCCGCGTGAAATTCACCGTCTATCTATATAAATACTCGCGAGCATTGGCTACTGCGGAGATACCAAAATACATATTATATATATATATATATTGCACCTTTTCATTATATATTCTGCATACTTTTTGACTATTTGATATATGCGTGACCACTCGTGGAAATTGAACTAGATTGAGATACTGTAATACCAAGCAAAAAAAAAGGTCAGAAGCCAGCAAGAGCCGCGAGGACCTTGCTGACCTCTCCGCGCACCCGTCACTCTCTTGCGTTGAACGGCGTTTGTTCCTTCTGTATAAGTGCACAATACACACGTCTCTCTTCGCTTTGAGTATCTCTCTGTATTATATACTCCCGCGCGCGGCAACGAAAAAAAAAACAAAAAGATACAAAAGAAACCCGTGGGTTACTTCGGCGCCTCCCCGGGGGTGGGAAGAGGAGGAGGAGGAGGAGGTGAGGGGAGTAGAGGCAAAGAAGGCTGATGCTGAATTCTGCTACTGCAATCCTCAGGATAAGACGGAGGGCGGTAGTTTCGAGTCAGACTCGGCGTCGACGACCACGACACCTCGCACGATCCTCAGCGCACATAACACAGCCGCCCCCTTCGGCATCGGCGTCGGAACCTCCCTGGGCGTCGACGAACGACCCTCCACCCCCCATCGGACCTCGCGCCTATCTAGATCTATCACTCCAGTGAGTCAGCGAGCGAGCGATCACTAGACTCTCTGTCGTTTTCCTTTTTTTTTTCTTTTTTTTTTCCTTTTTCTTTGTTTTTCTATAAACCTGCCGACTGCGATGTGGTATATATCCTGACCTTTACCTTTTCACTCTGCTGCCTATCTCTTGCCTTTTTCTTTTCTGGGGTGACTTTACAAGCGGAACGGCTAGAGAGCTTCCGCTTTTAATTTCACGAGTGCATAATGCGAAAGAATAATATTATGTGGTCGACTCGGATTGTGTTTCTCGCTCAAAGCTCTGTCTATTTCTATATATATTTATACGTTTGCCTGACGAATGCGAGCCTTTAACCCCCTGCCTGCGTCATATATTTCGTTCATAACTGCACTTGTTTCCTTTGTTTCGTTTGTCCCGGACCATCGAGCAATCGGAGAGTGAGCTAAATTTTTGTCGCAGGAGAAAATATCCGAGCTTCGAATTGGCAACGACGAAAAAAGCATTGGCTGTTCGTGCAAAATTTATTCATTGGAAGGAAGTTTCTCGATGGAAATACATAGAATTTCATTGATTTCTAGTTGAATATTATTCGATGGATATGTTTTTGATTTAATTTTTTTACACATAGTGCCAAAGTCTGGAACGACAGATTTACTCGTAGATACATATTGAGATAATTTTGAGTAGAGTTAAATATTTAGAGATGACTTAGAACTCACGTAGTTGAAAAGTTACATTAATTAAGAGAATAAGTATCATTGAAGTACTTTTACGTTTACCCCAGTCAGTCCGAGCACCGTAGAACATTATTTTCATGCACTGTACATCAATATTACCCCTGATTTTGTACATAATTATATTGCACGAGGCATCGAAACAACTTATATGGAACGATTTCCTTTTACTTTTCCAGCACTCTTCTACCGCTGTAACTTATATATAAACACATCCAGATTATGTAAACTTTTCTTTTGTACATAGCAACAATGATGTATTATTATTTTCAATATATTTATATGCGCTACTTTCCGTATCTGTACTATATATACTTTCTCTTGCAACTCTGACAAAATTACTGCATTACGCGAACGGTACGACGAGAAAAAGCACCAGCAACCTTTTCTCCACGTGCCGACTCGTAGAAAACCTCTTGTGGCGGACGTCTTTTCCAAATCAGACCTCGCAAACAAACAAACGAACCAAAGTGCAAAAATCAAAAGACAGCCGCCACAAATTTAGCCACCCCCCAGACATCAGAGAGGTCTCCCCTCGCCCCCCAACCCCCAAGCCCGACTAACCGCTCTGAAAATGTAGGTACCGCCGATAAGCCCGACGGTGATGCAGCGCCAGCCGTCGGTCGGCAACGTCCTGGCGCGCACCTCGAGCTTGAGCTCGGCGGTGAACCCTCTGCTGGCGCGTCAGCAGGCGACGGCGGCGGCGGCGGCGTCGGCGGCGGCCGAGGGCTCCCCGCACACCCTGCCCCGTCAGGCCGCGAGCCTGAGCGGGCCGAGTGTCGGGCAGCGGCAGCAGCCGGCCTCCCCGGTGCCCAGGCAGAGCAGCGGCGGCAGCACCGGCAGCAGTAGCAACGGGGTGCTCAGGCAGGGCTCCCAGGGATCGCTGTTCGAGCAGATCGCCAGCCAGGCGAAGGACCTAGTTAGAGAGACTACGAGGCAGAGCAGTCAGGACGGCATTCTCGCTCACATGGACAAGGTGTGAATGATGATAGGTGGCTGTGTGGGCCGAGAGTGGGAAGCGCGTTGAGCAAAGTGTGCTTTGTCGTGCGCTGCATGCAGAGCTGGTAGAGAGAGAGAGAGAGAGAGAGAGAGCTTTTTTTTCAAGGAGAAACCCGGTTCTGGGGAAGGTTTTCCGGGTCGCGAGAGAAACGCGAGAGTCGGGCTGATTTTCGAAGCGCGAACTTGGGAATTAAATTTTGAAATACTGAAATGGAGCGGAGGACGGGAATCCGCGAAGTTAGAGGGCACGAAATTGACTTGTACGCAAAGTTTGGTTAATTAAGCTGCCGGTGAAATCTACCGATCGAAGTTTATGCTCGCGAAAAAACTGAAATTATAAACTCGCGGTAGAATCGAGGAGCAATTTTCTGGCATTGAAGATAAACGAATTTACATAAAATCCTCCGACTTTTTGACGGTTTTTTAATGCAATTTTTTCTCTCTTAAATATATATGGATGCTACGGATGCTTCTAATAGTTGCAAACTTTAATTTCAAGAAATCCATCATTGAAAATATTTAAAAACGCATTTCTTTTTATCCAACTTTAACCGTAAAAAATGTTACATTCTTCTGGGTTTCTCTGTCGTAAATCTATTCTTTTTTTTTCGACTCTTTTTGCAGTAAATATAGTAGTATTCATTTCTCTTTTTTTTTGTGTATAATAACTTTTTCAGTAGTCAAATTGAATAGATAATTTTTTCTCATTTCTAATATCAAACTTGAATTTTAAAACGTTTTTCTGTATTTTTATCTTCATTCTTAATGTTTATTCAATCTACTTGTTCGTATTCTATTTTTATTTCGTAAGCAATAGTACACCTCAAACTATTTTTCATTTGCAAAGTCAATTAAAGTAAAATCTTTGCTGAAATTTGTAGTTTTATCAATTATTACTTTTTAACGTATATTTTAACTATTCCAACTGCCTTTCACATTCTAAAATCTTTTGATTTACGATATATTAAATCGTCATACTGTTTACACATTGTTCAATATTT
The DNA here is from genome assembly GCA_900474385.1 of Ormyrus pomaceus. NCBI lineage: Eukaryota > Metazoa > Arthropoda > Insecta > Hymenoptera > Ormyridae > Ormyrus > Ormyrus pomaceus. Next base: position 21,452 of record UCOM01000405.1, read on the forward strand.
TTATAAACTACACATTTTTGACACTAGAATTTTTCTCGCATACTCAGTCACTCCAAAAGCAGACCACTTTTACACGAGCTTTTACCTCAATCACCATTACCAAATTCAGAAAATAGCTCGACAAATTTAGATTAGACTAAATAATCGGCTAGAATACGCTGCGTCTAGCTAGTCGCCAATACGTTTGAGTGGAGAGTTCGAAATTCTCATTTCATTCCATATATCTCAATCCGACGTCTCGACTCTGCCTCCCGTAGAGCTCTTTAACTGCTCTCGCGTCGAGAGGCTGAGCTTCCGGAATCCGACGCTTTTGTTTCTCTATCTGCTCCCGTGCATCTATTGGACGCACAACCGATTCGAGCGCAACGCCGAGTAACGGAACAATCTTTATTCTGAAAACGAAAAGGTTTTCGATCTTGGGAAAAGGAAATTAAAACACGATGTGTTGGTATACTCCGATTGTGGGAGTTCTTCTAAGCTTGAGTTGTACTTGCGATCGGCGAAATCACCGGATAGAGAAACTGAAAAGGGTTCGGCACAGGAAAACTGGAACAATGTTATTAATAAAGTTTCTAAAACTCTTTTTATAGGCACGCCGTGTATAACTTTCTGTGTTTCACGCAAGGAGCTTATCACACAATCAAAATACGGCAAACAAAACACAAAACCCCCGACCGACCAGCCCACTTTTATTTATATAACTTACTAACTCAATTATAATTTATACTAAAAACGCCCAATCTTAAATGTATATACTTTTTATTTTTATCACTCTTATATTCTCACTCAGCCAAAAAAATCTCTCTGTTCAATGTTCTTTGGTGTATGTATAGCTGAAGCATCAAGCGAAGGAAAAAATTTCCGAAGCAAGCGAGGATAGCCTCTTTGCGCCTCTCGAACAAGTTAGTGTCTCACCGTTTTGTCTTCCTATATACATTATAAAGCTTCGCGCCAAGCGCTTTCGACCGTCGGTCAGTTTATGCTCAGCCGAGCCGCTCTCTCCTCTTTACAGCTGACGCTGCAGACGAAGAAGGCGGTCGGCGAGGCGACCAAGTCCGTGCAGGAGGCGTCCAAGACGGCGATCGAGGCCAGCAAGACCGCCGCCGGGGTCAGCAAGAACACCTTCGAGGATCTCAGCTACGTCAGCAAGAGCACCTTCGGTGGACTCACCAAGAGCGCCAAGGAAGCCGCCGCCAAGAAGGGTTTGCTCAAGGTGAGCGGAGCTTTTAAATTGACGGAATTCTGGATCGTTTCGAACATTATAGGTTCTTGTGTACACGGAGCTGTAATGCGCAGCTGATATTAGTTTACAATTCGTCGCTTTTAATTGCCTATAATTCTAATCTAATCTTGGTTCAAAAAAAAAAAAGAAAATTCGTTGCGAACGGATGCTTACGTATATTCCGAAGTGAGAAATTGTACGTAAAACCGTGTGCACAATCCTTGGATTAATATTAACATTAACACCTTGTCTATAAGCACATCTTTAAATTGCTTTTGAACCTCAATTTCCGCTAAAAAAACAAACAAACAAACAACGAATTAACCATTTAATTTCCGCTCCGCTCCTCAGGGACTCGGCGACTCTCAGCAGTCCTCGCCTCCGCATTCGCCGCCGAGCAATATGCTGCAGCGTAAGGATTCGAACACGCAGCTGGTCAGCTCGGACGGCCGCGCCGGCAAGCGCGACATCGGCCGTGACTTCTTTAGCAATATCAGCAGCGACCTCAATGGCATCGCCGAGCAGACCAGCAGCATGTTCAGCGGTTTCTTCGGTAAGCAGGCGCATTGCACACCTTTGCGAATAATATACTTTTTTTTGTTTTCAATTACCAAAGTTGGCTTACCGCATGTTAATAGCTCTTTGTAGTTAGTTTTTAATAATGAGGATTGAAATGAGTACTATTCTGTTATTCGCAGGCGGTAAAAATAGTGCGAATCGATCTGGCACTGTTCACCCGCAATCTCAAAAGTCCAAAGAAAAGTCCCAGCTTTTCGGGTCTTTCCAAGGTACACAAAAGACACGCACTCAGTCACCCCCGGCATGCGATTCGAATCTACCCCGCGTATATAACACAGCTCCGTTTCCCTCCCCGTTCTAACGTCGCACCTTTGCTTCTAGGAAAATCAAGCTTAGTCGAGCGCACCTCTCTGATAAAACACTCGTCGTCCAAGAGCAACCAAGAGGAGCTGAGGCGGCAGCAGAACGCCGACAGAACGAACACGAACACGGACAACCAAGCCTTCTTGACCGACGTAATTATACCGAAACTTCACTCTTATCGATGATAAACTTTGATATATCCTAACGGCGAAATCCCAACAATCTCAGGTGGTGAACCAAGTGATGGCGGGCGAGGGGGTCGGCTGGCTCAAGCTGAGCAGGCTGAAGAAGCTGATGGAGGACGAGAGCTACCGGGACTTCATAGTGACCAAGCTGAACACCGGCCTGAACAAGAAGATCAGCCCGGACGACCACATCGACGACGTCTGCATCTCGAAGCCGGTCTACAAGGGGATGCTGAAGTGCCTTCAGGCAGTGGCGTACGGCCTCGCGCACACCTACACGAACTTCGGCATGGGCGGCACGGCATCCGTCTTCCAGATGATGGAGATCGCCCACACGCACTACTGGAGCAAGGACCTGTCGGAGAGCGGATTCGACAGCTCGCTCATGTCGCAGGTACTCAAGTCCGGGATTTCGGTTGCTTTGCGCACTTGAGTCTGAAAATATGCAGGCTGTTTCAAAAAATATTTCTTGGAATAAAGGGCAGCGTTTTGAACGAATAATTTTGATAACATTTTTTAATCTGGCTGAGATGTGGGTTATTGTTAAAAAGTTATGATGTTCAGTGTTAATTGTATTATATCTGTGCCCGTCTATTAAGAATATTATAGATATACATTTTTGAAACACCTTGTATAATAGAACGCTTATAATAAAACGCTATAGTTTTTACTTAAAAACTCGAGTTACTTAACAAAAGTTACAAATAGCCGAGACACATCCCACTTTAAAACACCAATCACTGCATTACTAACCACACTCTTCTCACGATCTATTAACACTTCACATTTGGGTATGCACCATCATCGATTAATAGAGCGCCTTGAAACTTCTGTTTTGGAATAGGCATCTAGTCCGTTTGGTAGTAGGGAAAACCTAACGTCCCCACAGTCACCGAATCATCCCGCGTACGATCCCTCACAAAAAGCCTATTTGCAAGAGCCGCCGCAGGTACGGTTGGAGCGTCCCCAGTCGCAGACCAGCAGCGACGAGAACCAGTCGACGACCGACATGTTCCTGGACATGTTCAACATGAAAAACAAGAAACTGTTCCTTAGTAAACTTACGTCGTTCGATTCCGACGTTAGTATTTCATTGACTAACCTTTTAGCCCCGCTTATATAATTTGTCTGGGTTGATGCATGATTCGGTGTGTTGTTTCCAATCGAGGCACCTTCTCCGATCTAACGTTCGACGTTTTGTGCTTTCAGTCGAAAAGTGGAAATGCTGCGGGAAGTAACGAGGCCTTATCAACCGACTGCGGAAGCATCACTACTAATCCCACCTTCCGTCAAACCCATCAAGCATCATTTCGTAGTACCGTGTCGGATAGCGAGGTAGAGCAGGGCAGTGTGAGTACAATATCCTCGAGGTGACCGTGCATGCGGTGTAATCGTGTTCCAACTCGCAACTATTACTTCCAGTTCCCGCGTCAAGTGAAGCAGCGCACAGCCAGCGTCTGGTCCAGCAGCCGATCGTCGCTGAGCAAGTTCGGCGCGGCGGGCAACGTCTTCATACCGTCGACGACGAGTCCGAGTCCGGAGACCGCCAGGACTTACCTGTTCGAGGGCCTCCTCGGCAAGGAGAGGTCGACGCTCTGGGACCAGATGCAGTTCTGGGAGGACGCCTTCCTGGACGCCGTCTCCCAGGAGCGCGACATGATCGGCATGGATCAGGGACCGAGCGAGATGATGGAGCGGTACAAGAGCCTGAGCGAGAACGAGCGCCGCAGGCTGGAGCACGACGAGGACAGGCTGCTCTGCACGCTGCTGCACAACCTCACCGCGATCCTGGTCATGCTCAACGTGGAGAAGAGGGACGTCACGCAGAAGGTGCGCAGGCTGCTGGGAAAGAGCCACATCGGCATGATCTACAGCCAGGAGCTGAATCAGCTCCTGGAGCAGATAAAGGACCTCGTAAGTTGTACATCATCTTCCCCTTCTCCGAAATCTTGCGAAATACCGACAATCCCCCCCGTCTTTCCCTCCAGCACGGGAACGACATCGACCTGAAGCCGCTGACGTCGCGGCAGATGCACCGGCAGTCGTTCACGGTGCACGCCGGCACGAACGCCGAGGGCGACCTGCGCTTCCTGGAGGTGCGCCACGACGGTCTCGTGCTGAGATCCGCGAACGGGGTGATCGTCGAGCGCTGGTGGTACGAGAGGCTCGTCAACATCACCTACAGCCCGCAGACCAAGGTGCTCTGCCTGTGGAGGAAGATCGGCGGACAGACGCAGCTTCACAAGTACTACACGAAAAAGGTCGGCCGAGTCATTCGATATTTTGACCTTTTGCTTTTAATTCGAAGGGCTGAATACTTGAAAGGGATTGATATAATGAAGCTGTTATTGTTATAAATTGATCACATCCTTTTGTTGTTAAACAAGAAGCTTTTTAATAATGCAAAATAACACATTACTTGAAAATACGATCTCCCAAAAAGCAAGAAATCGAAAAGTAAAAAGAGCCGATTGCTTGCAGTGCAAAGACCTGTATTACTGTATAAAAGACGCGATGGAGAAGGCCGCGGCCCGAGGCCGGGGCGCCAACCTGGACACCGAGCTGGGCGGCGAGTTTCCCGTCCAGGACATGGTGACCAATCAGGGCGGCCTCCTGCAGGTCTGCATGGACGGCATCGGCCTCCTCTTCGCCAATAGCAAGGTAACGTGACCCCCGGCCACCTTTGCTCTCTTATATTACATATATCTATATATCTATTCTTCTTCTCGATCTATCTTTTTTTGACTCTCTACTTGGAACTATATATATATCCGACTACGAAACTCCTTGTCCCTCGTCCTCCGACCTCGCAATTCTAACTCGTCCCGTGTCGCTTTTTTCTTTTCTTTTGACTTGGGCAGCTTTTCAAAGATATATATACTTTTTTTCCTTTTCTTTTTTTTTTATCAACTTCTCTGTGTTTAAGAAATCAAACAAGCTGTCTGATATCCCAGTAAATGCTCGCTGTAAACAATTATTACCTCCTTTTGTATAGTTTTCTATATTTCTAAGGTCTACTTCTAGATGTACATTTTACCGTCGTACAATTGTTTCCCTGATTTCGTTTTCTTTTTCTGTCTTTCTATTATTTTCATTTTTATGAAAGCTAGTCAAGCTGCGTAATATTGGATAATTTACAACTTGTACAATTTTGAAACCACTCGTTTTGTTTTCGTTTCAGTTCTAATGTTTATCCCTCTTATAGTGACTCCCTTGAACAGCAAGTTCCTGTTATTCTGTATTATACAACTTATTTATAAGTTAAACGACGCGCAATGAGGAAATTTCGTTTTTCGTTCTGTTTTCCGTTTTTTTTTCATTTACTGTCCAAACTCGCAAGAATTAATGTTAATCTAACTAAATATTCGTCTAGGAAACGACCGAAAAATCTTTTTTGGGAAACTACGATTGACTTTAACACCATTATTTTCTTAATTACCCATATAATTTCCTATACTGTTTGAATATCTTTGTATTCTTTGACTTATCTTTACACATTTATTACTTCAATTACCGAATTCTTCTCTATGTTCTTTTTTTCGTTTTAATTGCATTGATGCAAGGACCACTCAATATTATCTCCCATCGCTAAAACTACCACGAACTGCTTAATTATGTATATGTACGTATCTCCTCTCAGTTTTATGTAATGACTCTTCGAAGTGTACTTTTTTTTTTTTTTTTTTTTTTAATAAAGAGCGAATTTACCTCACTTGTTGTCTTCGAGCGAGACGAGCACGCGCTTTAGACAGATCAATCAACTTAGCCAAATTACGAGTTCGAAGCACCTGAATTTTTAGAGCATTTTTGACTTGGCCTTATTGGTGAGGGCTGCAAAACCGAATATTGTCGGATGACATTTTTACACGATTACACTTTCAGACAAGCTTCACTTTCTGTAGATTTAAAGTTTACCTGTCAAAATTGTCGATTGTTAAAGATGCATTCTCATTCATTTATAAAGTGGATTCGATTAATTCAATATGGTGTTAATAGTGCTATTATTAGTTTCATTTATTTATTTTGGATTCATATTTACGGAAGACGATTTTACCTTGTTCCGTAATTCGTCAGCTTAATTTTATTAAAGTCTCGCGTCAAAACGCTAATAATAGTAACAATACCTTAAATTTTTGTATCACTTTTAAATGCAAAATGATTAGTAGTGACATTAAAATATTAAACGCTAAAAAACGATATAAAACTTGTTTAAAAAATGACGCAGACAATTCATGACTCGCCTCTCAGATTCAATCTTCTCATTTCGCCTCGATAGAAACGTTCGTCGACTTTTTCTTTAAAAACAGAATTCGTTCACTTCGAAACCATTCATTGCAATTAGCAGATCAGCATCCAAAGGAGAATTTGATCGACGACGACAATAAAATACTTCGAACGGTCTTTAACTCTGCATTCGAAACTCCTCTTTCTCTCTTTATTTGGCTAATTTTTTTTGTCTCTTTTTTAATTCTCGATAACAACATTCTATACACCGATTTTGTTTTTTTTTTTGTTTATGTTGGGATACATTCCGTTTTTTGAGCATTATTCAATGTCTTTATGCATGGAGCTCGATGTGCAGCTAACAGTCACTTTTATCTGTCTTATACATTTTATATTATATAATATTATATACATTATATACATCACATTAATCGAATTCTTCATATATATTACGAAGCGATGTATTATATATAATATTTATATGGCATGGCGTGTCAAATAAAGGCGATACGTCATTTTATTATTACAATACATTTTTTATAATCGATCCTTTACAACTAAGTTTTTTGGTTAACTCTGATTTTTGTTTTCATTCTCTGTAAAGAATAAAGTTCCTTTATTATAAAAGATGAGTTGATTGAGATTTGTGATTTTTCGCTCCCTTTTTTCTCTTTTTTCTCTCTCTCTCTTCTCTATCTCTTCTCTTTCATTACTATTTTCCATTATTCTATCCATTTTTATATATTTTTTCATTTTATATTGCGATAATCCATTACTGAAAGATATACTGTAATACATACGTAAATATAATGTATGTTCTTTTTTTTTTAATGAATGCTGGATGCGAAAAACGACTCCTTTCTGTCGTGGTTATGTATGGAGGAAAGTTTATTCACCGGTTCACATTTTTGGAATACGAAATAAAAAAAAACACACGACGCGAATTTCGTTTTCGCATATTATATTGTACAATAAATATTTCCCTGCTGTAATATTTTCGACATTACAACGTCGCACACAAGCATCTTTATGTACACAGAACACATACACACACACACACATACACACACTTGAGTAAATATTTTTTTTACAACCAGAATTGAGTACCTAAGATTTTGGTCAATAGACTTTTCTCTCGGCCTGGGGAACTTTTGAGATGGTCCTTGAGCAATGAACGGAACAATTCCAGAAGCGCGTCTTTCTGTGTGTAATTCAGAAGAAAATCGATCAAAGAGCTTCGTCTGTTATCCAATCTTTGGTCTTTACCTGCTAGAGCTGCTCTACCTCTATTTTTTTTTTACTGTAGAAACTTTAGCCAAGCAAACGTACTGTACAAACTCCCTGTGTCTGTCTCTTCTATTTCTCTGTCGTCTCTCTCACTCTCTCCCGCTTTATCTTTTGCTCCCTAAGATCCTTGACTCCGTGACTCCACCTTTGTCATTGAATGTAAAAGAAAAAGCTGTAAAAGAACGGTTGACCGAGCCGTCGACTAATCGTGATTATTGACTGGTTGGTGGATTTAATTTGAAAAATCTTCTTTTTTCTGCTATCTTGACCCGTCGTGCGTCGGATATGATGCCCTTGGCTGTGTGTGGGCAAGCAGGATTTCGAGGTACTATTAAAAATCTATCTTTTTTTAATTGACACGCATTATTATAACCATTGTATTACTTTTCTATAAGTACAAGCAAATTAATACTCACTATGTTTGTTAGTTATTTTATATTGACTTACACCGACATGATATATATATATATATAATTTTCTTTTTGTTTTCAATATTAGTTCTTTCTTTGGAAATTGTTGATTATTTTGTACACGTTATTATTGATCGCCTATCATTAATTTATATAGTATATATAATACCATTTGTTAATGTTGGCCGTGTTTCGGAAATGCTTTTATTGATTACTCGAACTTTTATTTTCCTCTCACTTACACGAGCACACTTACATGCACACACCCACACACACATATAAGTTTACAAAATTGACGTTTTCTTTTGTGTTTGGAGAATAAAGGAAATCGTTATGTGGGGAAATTTCATTGCAGAGAAATCGATGTAAATTTATACTTTTCATCTACGTTTTACTTTATATAAAACCTCTACTTTCACGAGTTAATCTGCAATTAATTTTCCTTTCCGCATAAGCAGACATAGACAAAGAAGTATTTAAAATTAACAAGCGTGCTTTTAAGAGCTTACCAGTGCTTTCGAAGTATATACTACAAGCCTGTACCGATTGAAAAGTGCTTATAAAAATTAGTGACATTCGAAATTTTATAACAAATGCTTTTTTGCCTACATCTGTAATAATCATGAACAATTGGCAGTGCATATTTTTTAGTTTGCATTTTGTTAGTACACACGTTCGCTACAAAAAAAAGGTAGAGAATTATTTACGACACCAAAAAGAGAACACGACGAAAAATTGATTGGCTTTTTTTGTTTTCTTTAAAAAAAAAAAAAAAAAAAAAATCACGACACCCACAGTCTTCCACACACTAACAGTTGTTTATTATATATACGCCAGTATTTTGTATTACTATTATCCACACCGAAAAATTGCATCGAAATTAGTTGATCTGCTCTGTCCACATGACTGTATTTATCCTACCATATAATGATTGGTGTTAGCTGTGATATAAATGTTATTTCGATATGTCAACCGATTCACGTATCAGCAATCCTCCGAACTAAAAATAACAAAAACAAAAAAAAGTAGTGCACGAACAATTCACTATGTCCAAGACCGCGAGACTCGTTGCTGGTACCTGAGGAGGGCAAAACGACTCGTTAAAAAGGCTGTACTTGTAAGAAGCGAGCCGCCTGTCGGTCGTTTTGAGCTTATACATTTTATAACGACGCGCGACTCGACGAAGCCTTTGTTTTTTACGTTCGATCTTTCTTTTATTTGACTCTGCCGCGTCTGTAGACTCTCTCTCTCTCTCTCTCTCTTTCTCTACCGTCTCCTGGCTCTATAGATTTTTTGCGAAAGAACGAATACATATAAACTTGTAGTTTGACACTGTCGTCTCAAAGTAGTGCCTCGCACATACATATCAATCTTTTTGCCTCTCTCTCTCTCTCTTTCTCTCTACCTTATACTGTACACTGTCCAGCATCTTAAAATGAGTCTGAGTCAGCGAATTTTCGACGAAGCCCTTATGCGCGCCGAAAATTCGAGTAGAAACTGTCAGTCTGCTAATACTATCTATACCTATCCTGCAGGGCAAACCTGCGTACTGAATGAGCTTCGGCGGTCTTTTTTTTAGTGTAAATCAAAAGAAGGATTGCATCCTCTACTGAAAAAGCCCACGCGGGACCCTTACGGTTTTGCTGCGAGATCCCATTGGGACCCACGTGATTTCTACCTGCTTTTTTACGCGGGCCCTGCACAACCCCCGTATGACTAACTTAAAAACAATTTTCAATAAGCTTCTTTTAACGAGTTTTTATGAAACAAACGCGTGGGCCCCACCCGCAGCGAAATCTCCGACCTGGGCTGCTTCAGTAGGCTCCTCTCTCTCTCTCTCTTTGAGGGCAGAGCACGCGTTATAGACGACTGCTTTAGTTACTGAAAGTAAACCGAGGAGTATCTCTAGCGTAACCAATAATCACGATGCTACCTTAGATCCTTAGTTTTGAGTTTGAGTGTCGAGCTGCTTGCAAAATCCCGAGAATGGCAACCGTATATAAATACAAAGCAGAGGAGAGCCGCGTATGTCCGTCGAGACAGAGAAACGAACTGGTCATATCCCACTGCCCCCCTCCCACTATGATAAATTTCGATAATTCAGCACCCGGCGAATAATCATGTAGGAAACCCGAGTCACGAGTGCAAGCATGCCAAGTTCTCTTCTCTCCCCGTCCAGTCAATTTTTTTTCTCATTCCACCCCTCCACACGAGCCGCGTTCAAATGGTCCTCCTGTTATATATATTATACACCGAGTGCACCGCGGTCGATGACCCCACCCACCGTTAAGAGATCTAGGCCATCTCCAGAGTTGCCTGTCTGCCTGCCTGCCTGCCTGCCCGCCTGCATGTCCGCTTCGCAAGCCTGCCTCCCCCGCTCGATCCTCCTCTCCTGTCGCTTGGCAAGCTTCCTCCGAACTGCCGCATGACTGTCCTTCGACGCGGAGTAGAGTCGCCGCCGCTTTGGGTTGCCTGCCGCCTGCTCTCTGCACGACGAGTCAGCGTAAGACGCTTGCTGCATGCTATAATCGGGACTCCAAACGACAGATTCATCCGTTGGACACGAAGGTCTAGTTGAATTTCTCGCTTGGACCCGAAAACTGTAGATGAAAGAGTTCGCATATTACATCGAGCTTGTCGTTTTGACGTGAGAATCGGCATGGCTGCGAATGAACGACGAACCACTGTAAAAGATAATATTATACCAAGGACGTTTCTATACATACATCACGTTTCACTCGACACATTGTTTTTTTTCACACACACACACACCGAGTTACACGCCACACGTTACATCGTCCGGTGGTTTGCGTGCGTGCCGGACGAGAGTTTAATAGAACGGAGTAGTAACTTTTTTCTATATTATCTTGCACGCATCGCTTAGGATAAACGGCTGGCAGCGCCGTCCGTTCCGTTATCTAACTTTTGTCCGATCTTGTTTTTCAGTTTTTTGTAAGACTCGAGCATATCCGCAAGTGCTTTACTCAGACGGGTGGAATCTTCGTTTTGGAAGAGTTCAGTGAGTATTACCGAGCCTTGGCACTTTCGCCACGTTGACTTAAGCTTTTTTGATTTAACGAGTGACCTTTCTCTCTTTTTGCAGATCCTAAGACTAGACAAATAATTCAACGTAAATATAAGTCTCAGATGGTAAGTACAACAATGTTCAGCTATACCTTATGAATAGAGATAAAATTCGTTTATACATAATTGTTGTCACATTATACGAGAACTTGTTTAGAAACAGTAGTAAACGAAACTTAGACATTCACTTTAGTTCAATCGAGGATTTATGAAAAAAAAAAAAAAAAAAAACATCGAAATAGAAGGAGAGAACAAAAAAACCTCTGTCTGTTTTTTTTTGCACCACCAACAGGCCAACGAAGCAGTTCATTGCATGCACAGAGTCTTCTCGGTCGCGTTAGCGAAGAAACTAGAAACGAAGGCTCGCCTTGTAGAACAGCCCGATAGCAAAATTTCTGCATGATGTCACTGTTTTCTTTTCCTTTACTTTTGCGCCGTCGCGCAGTGTAAGTTTCTCCTTGGTTTCTCTTACTAAAGATTCTCTCTTCGTTTCGATCAAACTTTTTTTATTCTCGTTTTTTTCGTTCCTTTTTTTTTTTTCATTGACTTGTTGTGCTTGGACTGTAGTGTAGCATGAAGTACTGCACTTGTAAACAATGCACCGGAGACGTTGGATGTAAGAGGAATTTGATAAAAATCCGTTTGGGATCGTGGATTGAGAACTTTTTCGGGAGAGTATAGTTTTGTGCATGTAAAGCGATTGCTAGATTGACAAAAAAAACGATCTTTTAACTTGGAAAGTTCTGCCCGTTTCTTAAGTTATTACATTTTTACAATTAACACTTTTTGACTAGAACTTGATATTTGATCTATTGATTGAAGTTGAAGAAAGAAGGGTGTCTCCGAAAACCGCTAGAAGTACATTCCAAAAATGAATTCCATTCCGCGCGCGGCACCCTCCTTCAATCAACCGCATGAAAGAAACAAAAGAAATTATAATCGAGCGCCCGCTAAAGCTCCAGTCGAAAGCTGCACTAACCCCCCACGACACTGCAACCTGCATCCAGCAAGCTCCTAAGCCAGCCGGCAACTGCCCGCCCCTCTAACGCCTCTCTCCGTATATCTTCCAGGCGGATCAGATCTGCTACTCGGTGCTGTGTTTATTCTCGTACGTGGCTACGGGCATCGACCAGTCCAAGCAAAAATCCTCCCAGCGTCAGCATCAGCAACAGCAGCAGCAGCAGCAGCAACAGCAGCAGAGGCCGTCCAACATCCGGCCGCTGAATTTGGGCCAACAGCAACATCAGCATCAGCCGCCGCCGCCGCCGACGCGTCGGGGCTCCCAGGTCCAGGAGCAGCACCCCAGGCACCACTGACACAGAGGCAGGCACTCTCTACCCTTCGTGCACGACGGCTGCGCCCCCTACGCTTGCTTACCCTGGGTGTGAACGCGCGAAATTTTCACCCGAATCGCCCCCCCACTGCGTACGACCCACGCCCGATGCACTCGTCTTTGCGTTCTGGATTACCGCGGTTTTCCTTCGTATTGCTTAGGATAAAGTGAGCTTTTCGAGAGCTGTATACGTTTACTTTGGAGAATTCACCCGATGAGGTAATGCAGGTTTTCATAGGATAAAGTTTCAATTGATTGAGAGGCAATTTCTTTTTTACAATTTATTTATTAGTGTTCATCTAGTTGACCGAGCGAAAGAATATTTAGCTAAGATGATTTTATTGGATTCGAGTTTTACGTGTTTTGTGTTTTGCCATACGTTGATTATTAAGACGCAAACTAAAAGAATAAAATCTCACTTTATGCTAGTGTTCGTGAATTCGTTTCGTACTCGTTCGTTTCATTAAAAGGTATTTACTGTTGGTTAAAATATATTAAATTGTGTACAAAGGTAATAAAAATATAGACTGTTACGATGAAAAAAAAAGATTATTTAAAAAAGCATTAATTAACGCATAATTATTATTGGAATTGCATTGTGTATTCGAGCGCATCGAGTAAGATGTAAAAAGAAACCCACCCAAGAGCAATGTTATACTTTAAAGAATAATCCTTAACCCAAGAATCAGTGAAGCGAGAGCGAGTCGTTCATAAATGACTTGAAATGAGCATAACCGATCGGCAAGAAAAGCAGAAAAACTGTCGCTTCACTCGTTCGAGATGTCCTAAATGTTATTGAATAAACTCGCAGTTGTCGCCAAGCGTCCAACTATAAATTCCGAGAACTGCAAAATCCGGCAGAGATTCATGTAATTCGCATCTGTAATCACTCTCGTGCGTCCGCTTTTGCCTGTCTTGATTTTCCCGATGAAAAACAGTGGTACTTTAAATTAGCAAGTAGCGAAAACATATAAGCCGAGACAATACAACTTTGATAGGATCGAGTTTTTTGGTAATGCTGTAATAAGGAGCCAATGTTTTTTCGCGCGCATCGCAGCAAAAGCAGAGTTCTTTTTGAAAGGGAATTGCCGAGCTGATCGTTCTTGTACCGTCAAACGGGAATTCGAACAGGGACACGGAAGCGCTGCATTTTGATAAAGGCAGTCGGAGAAGCGACGAATTATCTGTTATACTTTCAGTTTATAAATTAAGATAGCGTAAACGTGGTTTTGATCATTTATATAATTCAGTGGATAAAGTGTCTTTTGATTTTCGTCTAGATGTTATATATTCGTGTACGTACCTTGAAAAAGGTCTCGAAATTTTGTACTTCTTTTTGATCTACATAGCGTACTTACATTGCAACAAAAGGCAACGGTGTCGTGTAAATAGCTAAGAAAGATCAGTTTGATAAAAGCGTGGCTATAAAAACTGAAATGTTTAAAAAAAAAAATGAAGAAACCAAATAAGCAATACCGATTTAATGCGATAGCTTTGTATACGCGAAGCGTTTGTTTCGATTAAATGGACTCAGCATTTCGAATAATTGACAATGTTCTCTTCCTTGAGCGAGTTTTCGTGAGAGTTACCTTTGATTTCGGCATCACCGAATCACCTTTCATTGAGTGGCGCGTTTAAGAAAATCGACCCGATGCTCGCTTACTGAAAATAAATATAATTTACTCAAAAAAAAAAAGTATATTCTAACCCACAGACTGCAATCGGCTAATCGACAAGCGTAATAAAAAAGAGAATTGTAACAAAGGCGCGATACACACGAGACGTTTCTTCTGTAAATTAACGTGACGCGGAGAGGTTCGAGTGCTAAGTCCAACTATGCGATTATGTAAAAACAAACAAAAATAAAATAAAAAATAAAAAAAAATGTACTGGAAAGAATGAAATAACCCAGAGCATCCTGAATGACTAGAATGTTTGTAAATATGTATATTTTTAGTAAGGTGCATTATACATTTGCGTTCCAGACTTTCCTCGTGCGTTGATTGTTCGATTCCTGGCGCAAATAACATTCATATCCTTCCCCCGAATAAGAGACCAAAACTTCTAGTGTGTACATTACACAAACCATAGCAGGATCGACAGTCATAGAAAATATAGAAACATTCAAAATACTCTGTTCTTGTACTTATTTATTCCCTTCCATTCGCTCCGATGAAGACTTCCTTTCACGTTTAGTCCAAAATTATTGTACGATTTTTATGTTTCTTTTATTTTTATTTGTAAACTATATAAATATAGCTTAATATCGAGAGTATAAATAAGTTTTTCATTGAATAGCCTATCAATTCCCTATAAAAGCTTTATTTTTCACTAGTAAATTATAGCTTCCGCTCAATATCGCTTAACATCGAGAATCTAAACAAGTTTTTTCATTTAATAAGACTATCAATCCCCTATGAAAGTTGCAGTTGATTGACGGCTAACGACTAATTGGATAAAAAAAATTTCCTAGTTAAAAAGTGAATCTTGGGGAAATAGCTTGATCATCATTAAAAAAAGATATCGCGAGATATTCATTCAAACAAAGGTCAACTCGATAATTAACGAATGCACGTGTAAATTGCACGTGTTCACAATACTTTTTTATTTAGGCCTAACAAATGGTTTTGTTTCGACCTGAAAAACAGAGGTGTTTTAAAGAAGAATTATTTGTAAAACTGATGGATTTTTTAATTTTGTTTACCAAATATTTTGATCGAGATTTAAAACATAGATTACTTTTTTTTTTAAAGTTTAGATATTCAAAAAAATAAAGAAAAGTGTATCTGTTTTTTATACAACATTTCGGTTAATAATTAATTGACGTTAGAATAAAAACTTTCCATCGCTAAAACAGCTCTGAATCCGAGTATTTCCATGATGATATGCAATTTTTTATGATAATCCCCCCCTTCCTACCTTGAATCTTACGTCGTCATCAACTAAGGATAATATAAGAAGAGGCTGTGCCATTGATGAGAAAAATCAGGTTTGAACAACACTATAAGCAGTACTTCAAGCCATGTCGCCGTTGCAAACTTGCGTTCTTTTCTGCGCTCTACTTGTAGTCGATACATTTGGTGCAACCTTAAAGGATAATGTTTTACGTAAGTTTTTTTAATCGTTTTAAATAAGTAAAAATTTCGAAAAATTTTTACGTGAATCTTTTTGTCAGCTGAAAGCGTGAAAATTTGTCAGCGGAATGAGGACGACTACAGTTCTTGTCTTCAAAATGCAATTCAAGAATCATGGATGACCTTTGTTAAGGGTAAGTACAAAATAGAGTATTTTGTCTTTATATCTTTGAATTTAAAGCTTTTTATAAATAACAGTTACTTCGTACATCCAGGAAAAAATAACGAGTAATCTTGATTTTCACATTTAAAATTTAATAAATTATAAACAGGAATTCCGGAGTTGGAGTTTCCTTCTATTGATCCCTGGGAAAGAAAAGTAGAAGAATATCGTAGCGACACAGAACCCTTTATTGGCACTACGACGATGCGCAACTTGAAAGCTTATGGCTTAGCCAAGACCAAATTCTTAGCCGTAAGGCCAGAAATCAACGAGGATCGTATCACTCTTGAACTGGACGTCGAAATTCCAAAAATATTTGGCGAGTGTGACTACAAAACCGAAGGAAAAATTGATTCTTTCGAGATCGGCGGAAAAGGTATGGAATTAAATGTTATTTAAATATTTAAATATAAATTTGACTGAGAGGTTTAAAAATATCCCCGAGTGCGTCTTATAAACAAACGTAATATACGTAATTGTAGTATTCGCCATAGCTTGTTGAACTAAACAAAAATTCTTTATGAAAACAAAGATTTAAATGGACAAAGCTTTAATTTTGCTATAGGACATTACAACATTAGCATGACCGGTTTGAAAGCCACTTGGGCTTTAGAAGGACGAGTCGAAAATGACAGGTGGATTGTGGAGCACTTCCTTGTGGGAAATTTGGATGCCGAAGGAGTGAAAATCTACTTCAGCGATCTTTTTAATGGCAACAAAATGCTCAGTAAGTTCAAAATGTCACTTACTTAACAAATTATTCAAGGTGTACGTTATAATTATAAATAAAATCAGACTATTAGGTATAAACTATTTTATTTTATTTTTTTCAGACGATGCAGCTCTGATCTTTGCCAATGAATACTGGCAGGTATTCATGAAAGTAGGAGAGCCAATCCTTCAGAAACTTTCTGATTCTCGATTGACAGAATTCGTGAACCAAAGCTTCTTTTCTAAAGTTTCGATTTCAAAAATATTTCCATAAATATTTCTTTTCATTGTGTGAATTTGTAAATAGTAAAAGGGTCGTATATAAAAACGCATAAACATAAGAATTTTATACCTTAACTATAAAAGTTTTGGAAATGTATAGTGTTATTTACAATAAAAATTTAAGTTTGATTGAAATGTTTTTTATTTTCGAATGTAAATTAAGATAAATTATTTGCATTTACAACTTGCTATAAAAGATCAAATTCACTTCCTCTCGCAAATAACAAATATAATAATTAATGTTTTCTCATTTAATAAAATTATGAAACCATTCTTATCCAACGTAAATCATCTTTCAAGTTTTAAATGAGAAATTGCAAAAAAACTTTCTTTTTGAATTAATGCACAAAAAGTGGCTTAAGGACTTAAACCACTTTTACTACTTAATATGAAATTTGATATTTGCTATAATCGTGCTGCAAACTGTCAACTGCAATAATTTTACATACAAAACGTTTTCAAATTTTGTATTGTATAAGATTATAATAAATAAATGCATTGACAATAACAATCGGAGATATGTATACACACTGGTTTTTCTCATTCGTTTTCACATATTTTCGCGCACACGTACATATAATAATAATTCCTTTTTACATAATTCATTAGATTTTTTAAAAATTTATATACGAGAATTTACTTTATAACACTTTTCACAACGTAGAATATTCTTTCTTTGCGATTAATAATAATATATACATTGACATAATTACACAGATACTCTCATTTTACTTTTTTCCAATCACTTCAGGTGAAGTTTCATGTACAATAATTAACATATAATATAATATGTATACAGTAAGAATAATTTGACTTAACAGCTGTAAAAGCTTCAAAGCCAATAAACCATTGATAAATATGATTTTCTTTCTTTGTCTCCTTTCTTCTTATAAAAAAATTGAATGCGCACACACCTATTCACATCATTGGTGTAAAAATTGAGTGTTCCTTTTCTGGAATTTTAACACTCTGACGGACGAAAGCAAAGATACGTAAAAAAATTACATTCTTTGCTTTAAACTAGTCTCATGACAGTCTTTCTTATTTCGTCTATGTATAAAATGGTATATTGTTTTCTTTTTTAATTTACCTATTTCTTCAGCCATCTTTTCTCATTAAAAAGTTGATTACATTATCTCATCAATATACGACGGAGATTCGACATTCGAGTTAAAAAATATATGCTTGCGGCTAAAAAGTTTTTAATATTATTAATTATTACAACTTTGAGTAAATGCATAGTTTGTCCTTCTTACTCCAATTCTACTTGTTTATCCTGTCAATGCTATATACATACCTCATTTTCTTGTTTCTAAAATAATTAGCAGCTGAATATCGCACATAGAGGAAATTCCTCGAATTTAAATTACCATCTTAAAATTTTGAGACAGATATTAACTAACTGCATATATGAGAGACCAGTTACTACATGCGAGATTGCAAAGTACTCCGTAAAGCACAGAGCGTAGACAAAACACGATTGGTGTCACGTTCCAAGATAACTTCGATCAAAGATATCTGGATGGAGACAGCCATACATTTAGAGCATCCATGCCTTCGTCGACGTGCAAAGATGAAGCCACCCTGCTACCTTCGGCAACAGGAGCCTGCAAAATTTTGGCAACGAATTCACGAATGCCCAAGCTTGACGCAGTTATCGGATGACGATTTATTCAATGCAATGACAGAAGTTTTGAATAACGTAGCCCTTTATTGGTACCGTCAATCAAGGAAAGATTGCCATACCTGGGCTGGTATTTGATCAAAAAATCAACGAACAAAATAATAGACCATATGTAAAAATTAAATTTTATAAAAATCTAGAAAAACCATTTTATTTTAATATATAATAAAAAAAACTTTTTGCCACAGTACGCACATATGCAAGTTTAAAATGCATGGTAATAATTTGCCCTTGTCGAGCTAATAATATATAAGTTATTTCTTAATGAGAGATTCACACGGCAAGAAATTTGCAATCACTGTACAGAGTCACAAAATAAAAGAAAACTCTTTCCAGGCTCGTGCATGCAACGAGTTTCATATACTATTTCACATTGCACTGAGGCAATATATGTGTCAACATTATTCTGCACAAAAGCTAATAAAACATTTCATCATACGTGTAAGGTAGCAGCGCCACGGAAGACAATATTATAGTTGGTTAATTGTAAAGTTTTTCAAAGATCCAAGAGTAGCATTTACTATATCATAAGAAATAAGCATTATTTACTAATAATTAAAGTTATATACATTTGATGCATAAATCTTAATATTATTCAGAATATTCTGAATAAATCTAATGTTTTCGTTTCCGTATTTTTCTATTAAATTTTTATTGCAAAAAAACAGGCATTATGTTAGTCTCCTTCGTTTTTTTTTTGCAATCGACATTTATCTTCGGCACATTCCTTAATTATCACTTTTGCCATTTTTTATCTTAAATACGTATAAAAAATGTAAAGAAGTTATAGGATCGATATTGTATTAAATTTTGAGACATAATTAAAAAATTCATTAAATATCTTTGTTAATAATTTTTTTATAAAAAATATAAAAGTTTTATAAATGGAGTCGTTTCTAGATTTCCAAATAATTTATCTCAAATTTTAATAAATCAAAGCTCAGCTTTTTTAATTGAATTATAATCAATAATAATCATAATAATAATAATTCATTTAATAATTAATTGTTTTGAAAATATCTTATTTACTACTCGTGGATCTCGGCTAAATTAAACCTGTTTCGACGAATGTAAATATACGTTAATTACGTTTATTTCGTAACTAAAAACTAACCGACTTTACTTATCTTTTTTTATGGTCGTCGGTAACTTTCGCAAATTTATTGATAAAATTCTTTAATACAAATTACAATGTAATATATAATCTGTTTTAAAATGATGATTAAAAGTAAAAACCGTGATCGCGAGGCTCTCAAAAAGCATCTATGAATTTTGTATTTTAACATCACGATGTGCATTATAATTGTATACATATACATATATTCATAATAAATTCTCTTTTATCGGCTAGTTTTGCATTATTTTCATGCTTTTAGCCGATTCTTATTTACAAAAATACAATATATGGAATAAATATTTTTCTCACATTTAACAGAGTTTCATTTTCCAGCAGTCAACGAGGCATAATAAGGCGTGCGCATATCACAATCGAACGAGTATCTGTTTTACTGCACTTTGAGCCAATTAATTTAGAATTTGACTGATTTCTTTTACATATAATAGCGAGAAAAAGTTTTGGCCATTTGTATTTCTATTCGAGTTTATAGATTGAAAATTTGATATTTGAACTAGAAAATTCTGGTAAATAAAAAAAAATTAAAACGTATCGAATTTAATGTTAATTATCACAGTAGTTATATCGAGTTAAAATTGAATCATTTGCACTAACAATCATTTAAAAAAGAACAAATAGATTTATTTGTTTCAGAAATATCAGTCGTCTATACATGAATTATTTAATCTCTTTTGTATAGTATTTCATTTATTTAATATCTTTTAAAAATTAACAAAATTATTTTATTTACTATTTTATAAAATTTACTGTAAGTATTTAACAGGTTTATTTATCTAAATATTCAATTTGTAAATTTATTTTTACTCTATCAATATATAGAGAAAAATATTAATCTTTTAGATACTAAGATAAATACTTGATTATTTCACAATGCACTACAATATATAAAAAATTTTATGAAGCTCCGATAATTAGTGCTCTTTTTAAGTAATAAGCAAAGTAAATTTTTCATACAAATCTCAAATTTAAAAATATCTAATTAATTACCAATTTTTCTGAAAATATCAAATTTTCAAATATGACAGATTCTATCCATGTGCCTCGCAGTTGATCACATTCATTCCGTGCAGTTCAACGACATCTTTCATTCATTCACGGACTTATCTTTAAAGACCGATCAATCACCAATTTCATGAAAAAAAGAAACAATGCATACAATGTAGACTTTTCAGCTCTTTTTACCCTTTAAGAGGAATACGTTCATGTTATCCTTGCCCTTAACATAAACTTGTCCTCGAGGCTCGTAATGGTACCTCTCAGAAATCACGTTGAGACAATTACTAGCAAATTGAATCTCTCCGGCAACACCGGTAGAGTCCATTCTCGACGCAATATTGACAGCATCACCCCATATGTCGTAATAGAGTTTAGTAGCTCCTATAACACCTGCAGTCACGTCACCAAAATTGAAACCAACTCGTAAAATAAGTTTAAATCCAAGGAGATCTTGATTGAAATCGTAGATAACCTTATGCATAGCTACTGCAAAATCTAGCAGTTCGTACAAATGTGTATGTTCGTGTTCGCTTTGCTGCCTAACCTGAAAATTACGAAGAGTATAATGATATAATACTTGTATATCTGTCAAGAAGAGTATGATTAAAAGAAATTTTAAAGTGCTTGTACGCAACAAAATATCGATATAATAGTAACGTTGTGAATATTTTCAACTTTGTTCAAGCAGGTGACAGATTTCAGAACAAGTGGTTCAAATAAACATTAAATAAAACAGAGTAAATTATTTCTAGTGCCTAATGCAGGGGCTTTCTGATTGGAACGTTTAATTTATTATTTATATCACTTATGCGATGTTCAGATCTACTATTGATAAAAACATTAATTCACATAATTTGTAAAAAATTAAAAATTTTAACTTGTTTTACCTGGGGATTTAAACCGCTTGCAGCCATGAAAGTACTTCCAATCGTCTTAATCTTCTCAACATTCGCGTACTCTTGCTTTTCAAGCAATTCATCAAAGTCGCCTATTAATTCATTCAATACTCTTAAATATTCTTTACCTCCAAGGTAGGATTCATCATAGAGCTCATTGAAATTCACGATACTGGCGAATATTATGCCGACCAATTTATGATTTTGTGAATATTTGGCAGTGGTCTTGAGTTGATCGGCCACATATTTAGGTATAATATTGTGTAATAACCAGTCGGCCTGGTTCTTCATAGATTGGACACGGCTTTTGTCACGTGCAGCAACAGCATTTCCATGAAAACTTAATCTGTAGCTAATTTCAAATTCACGATTCAAAAACCAGACAAGTAATAACAGCAACGCAAAGTCAAGAAAGATTTCTGAACTATAAAGTCGCTCATTGTATTTTCGAGCTCTCTGGATATTCAAAGCTCTTACAGTCACTTCGCTGCTTGCACCAACAATAGCCGATGGTGTTTCCTTCAATAGGTTTGTAGTCGTAATATTTCCAGAATTAAATGGAAATATAGGAAATAATGGACGATCAATTGGTAAAGAATCGTTGTTACCTGTTTTAATAACAACTTGTTAAATAATTGCAATATTTTCATACGCTTAATATTTTATAAGTTAAATTTTAAATATTTTCTCACTGTCTTTTCACACATTTCCAAAAGCTGATTACACGTTATTTAATTTTTCTAAACCTTTAAATATATTTTATAAAATTTGTTTTCTTTGATTAGACTTAAGCTAAAGTTCTTTAAGAGTTAAATTTTGAGCATCATACATGTCACTTTTCCGAGACTGGCAATTCTAAGCTAATCGGCTCTTCGATAATCATAAGTAACAGTGAAAAAATTATTGCCATTTTTATTTATAAAACAGTGTTATTTAATTTTAC
The DNA here is from genome assembly GCA_900474385.1 of Ormyrus pomaceus. NCBI lineage: Eukaryota > Metazoa > Arthropoda > Insecta > Hymenoptera > Ormyridae > Ormyrus > Ormyrus pomaceus. The sequence goes on from UCOM01000405.1 coordinate 44,023, forward strand.
CTGATTTTATATTAAGTTCCTTGGATAAATTTGGCTGCAGTGTAACGATCTGCTGATTGTAAGAGGTAACGTGGCTCATAACTAAACAAATAAAGAAAATTCCAGCAACAGTTACAAGAGTGTTCTTCATCCAACAGTTGAGCTGAGTAAAATTGCAGAAATGTACTAGTCCAACAATCACGAGGTAGCTGTAGTAATATTCAAAATGAGTGAGGCTTGAACGGAAACTGTTGCATGTGAAATTTAAAAGAATCGAGACAATTGGCAGGCCAACGAGAAAAGCACCACAAACGTGCCATGGATACCATTTTGAAAAGAATTTGAAGATACGGTGGGCGAAGGTGACATGCATTGCGCTGTAAACGGATTAAATTTATTTTAATAATACTTACTCAAATTATGAATTAAATTTTAATAAAAAAAATATTTACCTTGGATCAAATAATTGGCGAATGCACAAAGTAACCGCAAATGTTTGAATAAGAGTGGCTACGCCGAAGAAAGCAAGGTAATGAATAGTAGGTTCACAAAGAAGGAACAATGATATTGTTATGGCCGTATAAACAAGGGCTGAGATCAGAATATCGAAGTAGGTATTAAATCGAGAAGTGGCCAGTGTCGGTGGATTGCCTCCGAGGCCTTCAGAAGCTTTGTGAGCGTTTTCACGATATTCTTTTTCCATTTCTTCATTTTTGAAAAAAAGTGTGACACTGGATAGAGGTGGTTTGACGAAGTACGAGCCTTGTGACGACACATTATCTTGTACACATCTATGAAATAAAATTTTTAGTTGTACTTACATTAGGAGAGTTCTATTGGAATATAACTTGTGCACTATTTTTTGTTTTGTGTCTTTTTTATTAAATGAATGAATTTGTGAGAAATTAAGATTATATAAATAAATCGTATAAATTATCTTTTAACCATTTTTAAAGCTTACCTAATTAATTGCAAGTCTGATTGTTTTCTGAGCTTATGGAAACATGCACCGAACGTATCAGTTACAGCAGGAGGAAATGGATATGGCGGAACAGAAGATGAAGGTTCATGTGTAGAATTAAGTGTTGAACTTGAAGTATAGTACCCACTCACTCTTGGTCCCAACAAATCACCTTGAGCCATTCCGTTCATCAGGAATAGCTGATCAACATAAGATAAAAATGTATTAACAATTTCAAATGTAGTTAATAAATCCAGCTGTACAAAATACCTGCTGTTGTATGCTGCTACGTCTGCTGTTACTACGGATTCCAGAATCTTTTCTACTGCATATCGAGGATGCGTGACTTAATGTGTCCTGTCCAGCAAGTAACGGGCTGGAAGGCATTGGATTGGGGTCCATTTCCACGCCATTATTGCACGTATCCTGTAAAGAATTTTCAATCTAAAATCAACGGTAAAAAAACTATTAACAGGAAATTAAACCTTTTGTAATCCGTTGCTTTCGACAGCTCCAGCAGCAGCCAAAAGCCCTTGATTTGCCTCCGGAACGATAATGCCCTTTTTAGCCTCGATTTCGAGCGGTGACATCTCTTCGGTCGTTCTTTGGCGTTGTAGATACCTCCAAGGTCTGCTACGACCGCTTTTTTTCTTCCCGTAGCTCGCTGTAGAAGTAGGTGACTTGTTGGCATCTTCTTTATCGTCTCCGTCGTTGTCCGCGTCGTTGTCCGAGTCGAGAATACTAGGCAGCGAATTAGCCTTCATGCGATAGCTACTTGCATTGGTAACCATGTGAAGATAGTGAGGTCGAGGCTTCATTTGACTGCTGCACGAACCAAGTCGATTGCGAGCATGAAGAATAGGTGAAATATTCATTGGCGCAGTAACGTTATTGATGAATTGAGACATAAAATCGGCTTTTCGAGTCTTGATAAAGTACGTCTTGATACCTAATAAATGAAAGATTTCATTAGTTCTTTATTAAATAGCTTATTTTTAATTGTAAAATAAATTAAGTTTATTTTACAAATTAACTCTTTATGCAATACTTTTCACGCCCTATTCTCACTTATAAGTTACATTAAGTTCTTACTAAAAACAATCATCTATCATGAATTACCATTAACGGGTTCTCCATCTTCTGTAAGATACTGATCGTTAAGAAAACTCAGCGTTTTCTCGCTCAAATGAACTCTGCCCGGCTTTCCAGTGCTCTCCAGTTTGTTGGCCAACGTGACGTCGTTCGACCAGACATCGAATTTAAATCTCTTAGTACCGACGATTCCACACAAAACCGTGCCGGTGTGAACGCCAACGCGCATATTCACTCCTTCTCTCCTTTCAATGTCAAATTGTTTTATGGCTTCGATCATTGCTGTAAAACCAACAGAGTTTGCTTCAGGTTCAAATGCAATAAAACAAAGAAACGGATTTGTAGTGTAAACAGAGCTAAAGCAAATCTACTTATCGGACGCTTTCGAAACATTTTTTAAGTAGTCGTTGGAAATACTAACTGACAATTCTTTTGAAAGGCTTTCAAAATAAAATTTACGCGAAGAGTCAATTTTTCTACATATAATAATAATATCTTATTTAATTCAAATTTTAAATTTATCAATATTTTTTTAATTTAAAATTTGTTTACATATTATAAAAATTATTAATAAAACTACACTTTTATTACTAATATTATTCTTAACATAATTTCTAATTTTAGAAACTTTTTTAAATTTTTTACGTAAATTTAAATAAAAGTGATGGATTCTTGCGTCACTTTGACGGACGTCCCATATATCAAATCAAGGTTTTTCATAATTTTAAAAATAATATATTACCATTCATAAAATGACATACAACTTACAATACTTTTTTCACTGGATTTTACATAATTAAAATTATTTCTTATACTGATACTTAAAAATGATTTATATTACAAAACATATAATTGAATAGATATTAAAATCTGACGTTTGTGAAAAAAGCATTGCAATTAAGATAGAATTTATGGTTTTGTAATATAGAATAACGTACCTAATCCCATTTCTACACAACATTTGGCATGATCAGGTCTAGGCTCTGGACACCCACTAACGCAATAATAACAATCTCCTAAAGTTGAAATCTTCTCACATCCGTTCTGTTCGCATAATTCATCGAATCTTTCAAATAAATCATTTAGTATTCCAACCAATTCTTCTGCTGTCTTGTTGCTACTCATTTTAGTAAATCCTACAATATCCGCAAATAATATACTAACGTCGTCCATTGAATGCATATTAAATGGACGGAAAAGTGAACGGATGTCAGTGTTGTTGGACGGTATTGAGCCCTTTTTCAATGAATCTTCTCTTTCTCTTTCCCTTTCGCTCTCTTCCATAAGCCAATCTGCAACTTTCGGCGGCATTACGGAGTGAATCATTTTTTCTTTTAACTGTTTCTCCATCTCTAGTTGTCGGCGTACAAGTAAAGATTGGCCGACTTTCATAAAAGTACCGCGCATCCTTACAAAAGTCATTATAAGTATGTGCATACCAATTAAATGAATGCATATCTGCATTAGAATACGAATAGTTAAAGTTGTTGAAAAATCGATATCATCCTGTGGACTTAACAGTAGATTGAAGTTTTCGCTAGCATTTAGTAAATTATTGGTGTTCATATTTGACGCAACTAGTGGTAAAACTCCTGGTATTTTACTGGCCGTATTGTTAACGATAATACTTGTTTCATTTAGGACCCTTTTTAGCCTCAATAAGCTGCCTGAATTGCTTGAAGCTATACTTCCTGGAGCAGCTATGGAACTACTATCTTCAGTGAATGGACGTGTCGCGACACTTGGTATTGTAGCTTCCCGTTCAAAGAATTCATGTCTAGCATTCTCTGAGCCGTACAAATAGGCAGTGAGAAATTCAAAGAGAACTGAATATAATGTGCAAATCAACACACATGCATATAGAGGCATTGGCAAGACTGTGTATATTAGCAGCAAAATTTCTGAGCATAAAGCAAAGTGTCCAACCTGAAAATAAATATGAAATTTATATGTATCATATTATTTAATTTAAATTATGATATTAATTGTTTAATGTTTCTAATTAAAATAAATTAGGATTATTACAATTTATAAATAATAAATTGTAAAACATATTAAAATTTATTTAGTAGCAAATGAAAAGTGCAAGTAAAATGATATACTTTAAGTCATTCATTCACTTTTAGAAAAATGAAATTCTTACAGACTTACCAAAGTCAAACCATCTGTGTAAGGTGGAACAAAGACCAGAAACAGTATTGATAAAAAACAAAGCATCAAGGCAACTCCCACAGATACAGGCAAGACAAAAGTTCTATAGTGATCTGTGTGAGTGAGGTAAAGAATAGCTGAGACTATTACACCGACAGTACTGAAAATAATTGCTATAGCTGGCCAAAATTCACTGTTGTTTTCAACTCCAAGGATTACAAAATAAGCCAACCATGAAACTGATATGAGAAGAATGTAGATGAGGGCATACCTGTAAAGACGTTATATGTAATTATATTTTTCCAATGTAATGATTTACTGTAAATTTATTATATGAAAAAGTTTATTTATTAATTCATTTCAAAGCTTAATATAAATTTTGTAGGAATTAATAAATTGCAAAGTACCTGAAACGTAATCTAATTTGTGGAAATGAACTGCATTTATACTGTCCTTCCAAAATTTCAGAATCAAATTTGGGATTCCACCATGATCTAGGTGCAGCTCTCTCAAAGGGCACAGGTAATCCGATACCACAGCATCCCAAACCATGGGTGCTATGCGCCAAGTAGGTTTGGATATAAGGAGCCAGTGAGATGTGAATTTCGTCAGTGTCTGCATCATTATTCTCATCCTTGGCACGAGTGAAGCTGACAGAGGAGCTGCGCTTACGACCCACTGGCAGGGTCATCTTTGCTCAGCCAAAGAAGACAGCCAATGATATGTAACACTTGATGTCAATCGCATGAATCACTCTTCCATTGGAACGAGGAAAAACGACTAGCCATCGCCAGCAGACTGCGGCAGGCTCCTCTTTTCCTCAAGGCGAAAATGAAACCCTAAGTCTTCAGATTCAGCAGTGGACCTCGCATTTTTTTTCAGGCTCCGTCCTCCTCTTTTTGCTTTTTATCAGTGCGCGTGCGGCGACGGCACGTCGGCTCTCCTCTTTTTGTCATCAAAAAGGCAAATGCGATGTATATGCAAAAAAAGCTGCTCGCGAGCGCTACATGTAGTGAATTAGCCGAGGAAGGTCAAGGGCGATGACGCCGCATTTCTCGAAGCGTCCCAGCTTCGCGGCATTGAGGGATTTTTCGGCCAGTCGTTTACACACCAACCAGAGCCAGAGCAGACAGGCTGCACTGTATACTCCGCTGCTCCTCTACACTCCAGTGGCGTACGGGGGGATCAGCTGTTCTGCGATCTCGCCATGTTTGAGCGTGTAGGCCGCCCGATTCCTGTCGCAGGCACGGAACTTTTTAATGTTGCTGTTTTCGCGCAATCACTCGCGATAATGCGGTACGAGGAGGCGGCGCCGACGGAGAAGACGTGGCTGGCCGCGCGCACAACACTAATGCATCCGCAGGAGGAGCCGTAGAGACTCGTGTGTTCTGCACCTACTCACTCGGCGACGTCTCTGACGTCTCTGTCTGACGCGCGTTCTCTCTCCCTCTCTTGCTCGGCTCCGCTTGGCGCACGCGGATGGGCCCCAAAGAGTGTGTGCCGTTTTTTTCTTTCTTTCTTTAATTTGATTGGCTTTATCGTTACGAGCGCTGAGCGTAATGTAGATGTGACTTTAAGCGAATCACATGATCGACGCGGTTTTTCCATTTAAACTGGGAAATTTTCAGTACTTTTTTCAATTAAAATATTATTTAAATCCAAGCTCTTAATTATTTCGTTTTAATTTAATTAATTTAATTAATACTGTCGTTTTCATTGAAACAAACTGGTTTTAAATAAATGAATTCGTTTCTATGAAATGCTTTATAATTTTTAATAAAGGAGTTTGGATAAAAAAATAAAATCAAACTCTTGAAGTACATATAAAAATTAGATTTATTTTATTGTAAAATTCATTATTCTTTTTACAATAAGAGCAAAGTTCTTACAACGTAAAATTTTTTAAAAATTGGCAACAAAATTAGCGCTATAAGTATTGGGGATTTGTTAACGACAACATCTCCCGTTCCAGATACTCCTTAAGAAATTTACGATTCTTATCAAAGTATTCGAGGATTGCGCATCTTATAGAAATCAACATCTTCAGAATAAGAGTCATCCCTAGCTGATTTATCAGTCTCATTGCTTGCTTCCTCCTCTTCTTCTCTATCCTCTTCCTCCTCTTCTTCGATGCACAGCAGAGAAAAATTAGCAAGATTTAATTGCGAGTCGAAAGGTGAAACGTCTATTCTCCTTCTGCTGTTCAACAGCTCGTCTTCCTCGTCGTCGTAGACTTTTTCTTCGTCTTCGGGAAAATCGGTGCTTGTATCTGTGTCGTAAGCATCGACCCGGCTGCTGGATCCTTCTTCCTCGTAATAGGATCTTGCCTGTTCTTCTTGATAATTAGGATTGTAGCTAATGTTTTCATCGGAAATGCTGAGGGCAGACAAAGCGGATAAATTTGATTGTGAACCAAAAGGAGAAATGAATGTAGGTGTGTCTTCTGTGCAATAGGTCCTAATTGTATCCATAGGTACAGTCTCATCGTCTATTTTTTGAGAAGAAACGTTGTGATTGGAACATCTAAAAATGGGACTTCTAGATAAAGATCTATCAGGGTGATGTCGACTTTCTTTCTTTTTATGTTCCTCATACCAAGGATCCTTAAGTGATTCTCTGTACCTATTATTTTGCATTTCTTTATGTACAAAATTGCACGTGTAATCGTTATTTTCTTCTATAATGTTGATGAAACAATTTTCTTCTTTGTTTTTAGTTGGCGACATAATTAAAAAATTGTTTCTATAGCCTGAGAATTAAATTTTTTATTAATAATTATTAAATATTATATTTTATAGAAGTTTCATAATTAAAGTTACAAATTTTACCTTGATGCCTGTTCAATGAATTATTATGTTGTGAATGGCAAGGTGATTTATTATCCCTGTAATTGAGAGGTTCATTATTGTATTGCTTCTGTGCTGGGGGTGGAGACTGCTCAGTATGTATTCCATTTGTTCGCATTTTTATTGACGCAATTTTATTCAAAATTTCGTGATTATTGCATCCGCTAATACTTTCATCATCGCCTTCATCATCGATAGTTAATGCACTCAAACTGCTTGCTCTCGTTGAATGTACTCTGCTAGGCATTGACTCTTCCTTGAAAGAAACTACACCGTCTTCGAATACGCTGCTTGCTTCTATCGCTCGATTTGAATTTTCAAATGTTTGTTTGCTTCTTCCAGGTGGACTTTTAATCAATGATACTTTACTATTATTGTCATCTTGAAGCTCAACAGGTGGTCTTCTTACAGCAGGTCTTTTTAATAAAAAACTAAATATTATTTAAAATTATGATTCCTGCAAATTAAGAATAAAATTAAGTATTTTATGTTATGAAAGCTTACCTAATTGGCATTCTTTGTGCTTGCTGCGCCTTTAATTGATAATTTTGTTGTTTTGCTCTATTTGGACTTGGTGGTACAGTTTGAGTTGGTGAATCTGGTAATTCACTTGGAGAAACAACTCCACTGGTTCTATGACTAAAATCACTAATTACAGAACTGTGATTATCTTGAATTGAGTGTTGATCAAACTCACTAAGAGAGTCTAGAGAGCTACTTCGAGAAAACATCAGTGGAGTTTCTTGAGCATACATTTCTTCTACATTAAATGTTACAAGTTTATTTTCTTTTTCCTTATTACTTGGGACAGGTGAAGTTCTTGGAGGTGTATCAGATTTTACTGGTGTTTCTTCGCAGGTTTTTTGATTATTTGTTTCACTTGTTTCTTGTAAAACTGGAAACTTTGAATCTTCAGAAATACATTTTTTTCTTATCCTATTTTTACAATATTTTACAACTTTTTCTTGCTTTTGTTCTTTTAAGATCTGCCTCTTATAAACTGCTGCTTCTCCTTCTTTAATATCATCAAGAGTCAAAAGGTCTGACATTGACGTAGAATTAGAAACATTACAAGGTGTCTGATATGGTGTTCCTTCTGTGTAGTATGTTTTGACTGAATCTTCTTGTTCTCCATTGCACTATAATAATTAAATATTTTTAATTACAAAATTGAAATAACAAATAGTACAAAAAAAAATGTTCAGTATACTTACATAAAGTCTAGGATTTTCTTTATCTTCTTCATCTGTATCTTCTTCAGCGTAACGTAAACTATAATCAGTTGGTTGATCTAAATCTGTTTCAGCATAATCACCATAAAGGTCAACTTTAGATCTATTATTGACAGATGTTGGTTTCTTTTCAGGCACATGTCTTGGCACAGTATTTACTACTAGTATATTCCTTTGCTGCCTAATACGTGGTGAATTAATATGTTTATTTTCCAACATTGACATAGAACTATCAGTAGTATATCTTTTTGAATAATCAATCAATTCATCATCAGCTGTATCTACATCCTGATTTTCCTCTCCAGTTTTATTGTCAATACTATGCATAACTTTATTATCAAAGATCGGTGAAGATGCAGGAGATACTTGAACATAATTTTTATAAGGGTCATCCCTGTCCTCTGTATTATTCACTATTAAGTCTTCATTTTCACTACTAACAGTAGAATCAAATTCATCTACTGGAGAACAACATAAACGGTTTTGAACGCTTTCCGGTGCTTCAATAGATATATCTGAACCAAAACTCCATCTTTGCCTTGAATCAAGTTTGTCTCCTTCATTTTCAGGAGACCACCAGCAACTAGAGTTGCTAGGTCTTCTTAGTACTACATTATCACTTTTTTCTATTTCTGCATAATCCTTTGGCAAAGGATCAGCATCCTCTTCATCTTTATTGACTTCTGTATCATTACAGAGTATCTTATCCATATTTTCACGGATTTCACTTTCTTTACTTTCATTCAACTTCTTTTTCTGTGTTAATATTGATAAAATTTTTTCACACCCTTTTACCATTTTAGTGAAGTTTCTTACTTTCGTTGCACTGCATTGTTGTACTTAAAATCGAAAACCATTTCACGGAATTTCTTACTGAAATTCTAACATTTTAAAAAAAATTATAAAAATTGTTAACTACTCCTTAGTGTCGAAATTTCATTGTTGAAACATATGAAAGCAGAAAGTGAAAAAAATTTTTAAATTTACTCATTCATTTCGAACTGAAGAATGTTTGTATTTATCTAAAAAACAAACAATAACACATTTTACAAAACATAACCTTATTTACTATATAGAAAAACTCATTTAGGTTTAAGAGAAGATAAAGATTATTTTATCGACATACCTTTGTAAATTAAGTTGTTTAAATCAACATTAAATAAATGACAAAAAATATTGATCTTGAAAGTGTAACAGTGTACAAAGAATGATACTTTTGTAAAACATAGTTTTGGATCTAACCTCTTCCAAATCGTAACTACTAGCTTACTTCACTATACTATAGTTTAGTATAGTCCATACTACATAAGACCATAGCATGCTTGCACGAAACGAAGCTGGCAGAAACAGAAACCAGAAGGCCAGAAGTATATTACTCAGTTGTTTATATAGAAGTAGGATACTATTTCTAATCAAATACAAGTAAAATACGTTAGAATCAAGTGCATGCATATATATAGATATATGTATATTACCAAGAATACATATATATATGTATATAGATATATTTTCACAATGTACGAACGTACGTACGTAAACTCGACCAATCGGTACGTTTACGCTATAGAAAAATTCAGTGTTTTTTCGTGCATTCACTGCATACGTATGTTATTACACATGTATATAGATTACTCTGAAAATGACTGGATATAAGCACGGCAGGAATTCGTTTATCGTAGCTCCTAATCCGAGAGGCGCGCGGCGCGAAGTTTAGCCGCTGAATTTATTATCATCACGGAGAGCTACATAAATGCGGAGAGAGAGAATCGAGGGGGCCTGCAGGCGATTCCCTGACACTTCGCTTCTCCCGTCGTAAATTGCTAGGCGTATGATTCATCAATTGAGGTTACGTTCCGCGCGATTACAATACGTCTCTCTCAGTGCTTCACGCTCTCTCGCTGTTGTTGACATCATGCACGAGTCGAGAGCAGGAAAAGCCGAAGATGCTTGATTCTCGAACGTAAAGCCAATCTGAACTTGAGCAAGTCCAGTCAGACGTTTGACTTGTTATCTTAGTTTTAGCAGTTTTTTTACAAAAATATGGGCGTGGACGTTTGAGTGTTATGTTCATGCAAGTGCATAGATGAATTGGACAGGAAAGTGGAAGGAAGGGATGGTTGATGTTTTTGGAGGACAACATCGAACATCTGTGGTGGCTGTAAGGACAAAGTGAAAATGACCTAAACTGAGAGGAAGTTGACAAGCTATAACAGCTACCAGGCATCAAAGAGGCAAAATTTTAGATTTGATCCAGGAACATGGTATATCCATTGTTTAACGAAGATGCTTGGTGTTATTGGGTCATCTCCGTCGGAGCTTTGTTCTCCTTTGTTGGTCTCATTGTTGCCTGCATTTGTAGCTGCCGGCGAAATGACAATAAGTAAGTATATTTCTTTAGTTATGAAGTTTTCATTCTTGTTTTATTTCCTGGTGCTTTAAGAAACCACAGGATATTGTGATAAGAATAAATATAAATAGCTACTTGTAATCAAATTCTTTCAACTTGTTTCAATCACAATTTTTCAATTTACTAAAAGAATTTAAAAAATTTTTAAATATTCTATAATTAATATTTAAATTATTGAGTTAAATAAAATTTAAATTAAACGGAGTTAATTTAAATTTGAAAATTTTCTTTTCATATATTATTACCTTTGCATTGATTACAATTCCTAAAATCAAAAAAATGTTGTTTTCCTAAATAAAGACCCTATTATGACAGGAGCGAGTTTCTGGGGCTGGCTGGTATGGTAACAATTACTCATCCAGATAGTGAGGGATTCAGCAGGATTACTACGTCTTCCGAAGCAGTGCCAACAATTCCACCAGATACAGTTGATGGAGGAGGAAAAAGGTTTCTTTCTCAAAAGTAGTGCATGGCTGCATGTGGAACCATGTTTAGTTGCAGAATGATTGAATTTATTAAATGCCTATTAAATATAGCTTTTCATATATTGATGATTAAATTTGTTTTGTTCTTAATTTTTTATTGAATTTTTGAGAAATTATTTAATAGGTGTTATATTATTCAATTTTAGTTAAATATTTTTTAAGAGCTTTGTTAATTAAGTTTCTTTACAGCTTTTTATTCTACTGGATATGGATGTTTTGCAGTTTACTATTGTAGATGTTTCCTCTCCTTTTTGATATATATTTATTACTAACATTATTTAATTAAATTTGGTTACAGGATTTGAATGATTTTTTTATTGAGAGTTTTTATCAAAAAATTTTAAATGGTAAATTTTTAATAATTTTAGGAAAATAAAATTATATAAAAAGTAAAACATAATTTCCATCATATCTTACAAATTATTTTGTAGTAAGTGGCTTTCTTCATAAATTATTCTTTTAATGACAAAGATTTATTTTAAAGATAAAAACTCTAACTTATAAATTAATGTAATATTAATAGGCACGTTGTTGACAATATTAAAAGTAGTTAAATCTTTTATGATTATAGAAATCTTTTTTTTATTGTAACATAAACTAATAATTAATTTTTATTTTTGTAACAGGAGTAATACTGCAAATAGGAGCTTGCCAGATATTCCAAAGGATAAAACTGTTGAATGTGAAAATGAACTGAGAGATGTAATTTATGAAGTGACAGAAAACATAGGAGGAGATCCATCAGAACTCTATGCTACTGTCCAAGATAAAAGTAAGAATAAAATAAATAAAATTTTTAATATAAGTAAAGCTGCTGAAAAATTGTTATTTATTGTATTTTACATTTTAGATGAAAATAGAAAGGATAAAAGGGATAAACAAGGCATATCACAACAAAACTCTCAAGATGAAACAACAAGTTTGTATGCAAGCAGTGGTAAGAAAAAATTAAAATCAATGCCGTTGTATATATCTCTAAATAAATTCATTTTATGAAGAATAATTCTTTTATTTCATTTTTAGAAGAACATCCATATGCACAAGTTCAAAATGTTCCAAAGACTGAAAGCATTCAGCACGCAAGGTAAATAAATTCAATCGATTTTCTTTTCTAAAGTGATTTAATTATAGAACGGACAATTAAATATTATGACTTGTTCCACAGGAACAATAGCGGTCACGTGGTTGATTTGGCGAAACCATCGACATCAACAAGTGGAGTTTTACCTGTCGCTCCTCCGAGAAGCCGCAGGTCGTCTTCGCACAATTCTCTTTTGGAACAACCTGTACCAGACATACAAGCTGCATCTGCTATTTCAGGTGGTGTCCAAGCCAATCAAGACTTACCATACATGACACCGCCAATTTTAATTCCGCTTCCGCAACCTCCTCCGCAACAAAATAATAGTCCTCAGCAGCAGCATTTTAGTGGAGATTCTCAAGACTCAAGTATACAAAAATTTACTTTTAAAAAAATTTTTTTTTTTAAATCTATAAATCTTTTTATAAAGTCTATACTTTTTTTTATTATTGATTGCAGAGGGTTATACCAGTATCAGTGTCAGAGAACCTTTAGCTAATATACTTGCACAAACAAAAAGCGCTCAACAGCAAAGACAAACTTCGCGACCTATAACAGACCCACATTATGCGACTGTATCTGATGATTCTGGTAAGTTTAATTTAAAAAGGAATTTCTAATGATTGCTTAAAACTATTGCACATGTTAAATGAGAATATAGCAAGTGCCTAATTAATTTATTTCAAGTTTGTCTCTTGCAAACCTACTTTAGCTTAATTCAACTGCATTAAGATCTATAGATTATTTTAGTAATATTTTCAATTTATTTTATAATTCTTCATATGCATTTATAGTGTATAAATATTGTAGTATAGTTGGAATGAATAAAACAATTAATTGAATATAGAGTCAAATATTACTGAATATACCAGGAACTTTTCTAATTTTCGATGTTTTTATAGATGAAATGTACGCTGCCATTGACGAACAAGATAAAGTTTACACGAGCGGTAGTGAAACCTATGCTCAAATTCAACCGATGGCTGTGGAACCAAACAGATCCGCGCAAAACGAACAGCCAAACGTTCACTTACAAGGTCCTTCACGCGCTGAAGAGCCTTACGCTTTAGCCCCTCAACCACCAAGTGTCGATAGTCTTAGGCATGTAGCGCACGCTCATTCGAGACAAGGTAATCTCTTTCCCTAGTATAGCTGATTACTTCTTAACTGTTTCATGTGATATATAGTATATATTTTTCTTGTAAAAAGCCATTTTATCAGAGATATGTACAGAATATAATTTTTTACAGTTATTGTTAATAAACAAAATAAAACAGATCTAAAAATGCAAGAGTGTATTAAATTTTCAGAAACAATCAAATTTCATAATTTTGTTTTTAAGTATCAATTTTCATATTATACATATGTTCGCATCATGTTTTTACTTTAATTACTCATTTAACTTGCATTAATTTGTTCTCATACATTCATTTCGGTCAATTCTATATCTATATCTTACAACAATTAAATTCTATATCTTACAGCAAACTCTTCTATCTCTGCTATTGCTTCTTTAAAGGTCTATTATTTATTTGATGGTTTTCCGTTTTTTCCTGACATAATTTTTTGACATAGCTTCATCTTCGAGCGCAACGAGTTCTGTGGCGAATCCTGGCTCACCAAAGCCAGAAAAGCGCCAAGCTAATTCACCGCTGCCACCACCTCCTGAGAATCCTATGGATATGTATGCGATAATCGACAAGCGCAACAAAAGCGATAATAGAGGTACATCTGATCTTTTTTTTTCTTTTTTTATTAGCCAGTACGGCGTCGATTGACGTGCTTTTCGTAAACTAGAAATTCTAGAACAATTTTGACGAATATATGCTTCAAGGCTCTTTAAAATCGGCAACAATGCAATACTTCAATTCTTGCAAAATTTCGCTTTTCTTTATTTATTTACAGCTTTCATATCATATTTCACTATATTGCAGAATTTTTCCACGTTTTCTTTTATTTCAAAAATATGTTTTTAAATAAGTTTGATTTATTATTAAGTTACCGATAATTATTTTTTATCATTCCATAATTTTTTGTTTTGTTCACTTTTCCATCCGTAAAAAAGCAGGTACTGTATCATCAGGTAAATCTTTAGAAGACATGTACGCCAAAGTTATGAAAAAGAAACGGGATACCGAAGAAGACGTGTCTTCTGGCCGGAATTTCTCACCAGAACCATCGACTAGTGGAGCATCAGCACCTAGAAAACTAAGTTTGATAGAGATAAGTCGTGCTTCTTGGTCGAGTCACGATTCCGTGGAGATTCTTAAACGAGAGTCGGAAACAGTGGTGATGGTCAGTGAACCGCAGCAGCAATTAAGACTTAATGGCGAACCTTTTGACGATGAATTTGATCTGGATCACGGATACGAAGCCGTGATTGGAGCCACAGCTGCTAAGCGTTTAAGTGCGCCCAGCACTTGCGTAAGCGGCGCTCTTTCGGGATCAAGGAACGGCATAGATACCTTACCCATCTACTCCATGCCGTTCAAACATCGACAGGTAAATATTAATAGAAAATTTTATTTTTTGAATTTTGTTTTATTCTAAATTGTGCGATCTTTAAATTGCGTGATTTTAATTGTAAACTTTTTCCTTTTTTAAAATCGAGCATATTAAGTGGAAATGATTAAGGTAAGAGAAGAATACAATTTAAAAGTATGATTAATTTGCATTGAGTATTTTATTTTTTGAAACAAGGAATGTGTTACGTGTAGAAAATAATCGACCTGCATAGAAATTGCAATTGTAATTGATTACACTTATAAGAGGTTTTGTTAGGCTAAATTGATAAAAAGTTGATATCTTCAACGAAATCCAGATTCCATTTAATTCTACTTCTGTTTCAACACGTTTTTAACGCATTTCATTCCTCATATTCGTAACATTGACACAATAATACAATGCATCATTACAGCAAAGTTTATCAATATTGGATATTTTTATATTTAAATACGAACTTTAAGGGTAAAATGTTGTAAAGTTGTAAAGTAATTAATTAATACTTTTGCAGCTCAATTTTTAAAATATTTATATAAAAAATGATATCTTCATTTTACAATATTTAACTTTGTAAATACGTACTCAAAAGAAATGAAAATCACTGTCCTGGTCTCTCCACTTGACTCATTAAGTTGTAAATTTCGCTGCTTACATTAACATATCTTATTATTGTCTTCTCAGGTGAGCAATGCAAGCAGTGAGGATCCGGGCTATGAGAAAGTGCGACTACGCAAGAGGCCAACGGAGACTTGCGATGACGTCGACACGGACTCAGAGCCCAACTATGAGAGCATGCCTCACGAATCAATCGAGCCAAACTATGCCTCGGTGGCGTGTCGATTGGGCACCGATAGCGACGCCGATCCGAACTACGAGAGCGTAAGTAACGGCGATCCCAATTATGAAAGTGTCAAATACATGAGTCTGGCTCAACCTCCCGGTGCTATGGAGCCACCCTACGAAAGGGTGACGAATTATAAAAGTCGAGACGATCCTGATTACGAAAGAATACAGAGAATCAACGACTCCGTCTCGAATACTGCTAGCAATGCAGACACAGACGATGAACAATACGTCCAAGTTTAATGATTATCTGAGAGGCTTATATTAATAAATAGTATAGCCGAGGATAATCATGGATAGTAAGGAAAGTTTTTGGAATATGGAGAAAATACGTAAATTGCTTGTAGAGAAATAAGATCTCTAAATTTTGATGCAATCGTAGATTTGCGTATACTTCTACACATACACCATTACTCTCGGTTCTTCAAATTCAATAAAGAACTTTAAGAAGTACTTTTTGAATTTGAATAGGTACGCGACCATGATTACAAGGAAATCTATTTGATTTATTTCCTTTCTAGTTACAACTGCATTTTAATGACAAATATACAGTGATAGTAAGGTCTTTCTATTTCAATTTGAAAAATGACTTCAAATTCATAGTGCATTTCACACATGAAAGTTAGTAAGTACTAAAGCTAATTGAATTGTGATATTTATACTATAAACTTCATATTTCATATTTTGATTAAAAAAAATTAATTTTCATTATTCTTTTAATCATTATTGTTTTAATCAATATTTAATCAAAACAAAACATTTTAGTAAAATTTACTCGAGATTAAATATTTAAAACGTATGAGTCCAGAGCTTTTTAATATCATTAAATGCATTATTTAAATATTTTTGCAGTGCTAGAAACGGTTGAATTGAATTCAAGATATTATAGTAAGTATATTTAATGTGCTTTAGAAAATGTGCTATAAAAATTTCATAGTTTATGAAGTTTTATAAAACGCAAAGCAATATTTTTTGCGATATAAAAATTTTGAAATTAAAGACCCTTTTGTATTTCAGAAGTGAAAATATATATTTAAATAAATAAATTAATATTATAAAAACTACTATGAAAAAAACAAAACAAATGAATTAAAAATAGAAATTGCTTCTATATATTTAAAGCATGTTAAATACACTACAAATGTGTGTAAAATAAAAATGGTCTTAACGCTTTACAGATTAAATAGAGGTAGGCATACGTCAATGCTTAGTATTATATCTATGATAGTAAGTAAAATATTCACTTTAAAGTAATAAAGTATAAATTTAAATATTATTATCATAGTATACTATGAATATTTTTTTAGGGCGAACTTTATTGTCACAAATAGCATAAGTAAAGGACTTAGGTTGTAGTTTTTCTATGAAGTAGAAAGGCAATTAAACATTTTAGTTATTGAGATAAAAATATATAGTAATTAAATAATAGCTTCATATCACAGATATATATTCATGCTCTTATGCATAACAATTTTGAAATTAGATATAGACTTATATGTAAATAAAAAATTATAAGGATGGTGTTATTATTTTTATAGAATATGGTTTTATTTTAATTGGATAGTTGAATTATGAGATTTTATTTAAAAAGTCGATTTCTGTGAAAAAAAAATTAATATAATTGTCAATTAATATTGTTAGAAATGTAAATATGTTTTTTTTTTTTTTTATTTTAAGGAATAATCACTTCTGAAGTTACAAATCTAATATTTTTTCTAAAGAAGCAAAATTAAATTTTGAACAGCAAAATTTCTCTTTGAAGTTATAATAATACATGTATAAAAAATTGTTAAACAAATTTTTTATCCTTTAAAATATAGGAATTACTTTGTCTAACTCTGGTTACATAAAATATTATATGGTTTATCCGATTTTTAATTTGAAACCATTTGTCGAAAACGTTTACTCTTCCCTAGATAAACTTTTACTTAAAAGAAAGCCTAATGTAACGAAATACGCTAAAAATAAATGCAGGCCAAAAATTACAATAAGTATAGTTGTTTTAAAAATAAATGTCTATTTTAATAAGAATTTTAAAAATGATCGATAATCCTATTGTACATTAAACGAGGGTTCTGTAAAAAAATAATAAAAATAAATTACTTATAGATAATTTACAATCCAAAATGGATAAACGAATTTTCGACAAAAATGGTTCACATTGCTGACGGTTACATATAACTTAGCTCGCATATATGAGAGGGTCATTTTTAATATAATAATTTATTTATTTCTATACATAGCTTCATTATAACATTCTAGTATCATTTGTTGGTTTTGTACAGATAATTAAATTGTTTTAGGTGCATTCCAACTTTATTTTTACTACATTACAGATATTTATTTCCAATTTTTTGAATGGGGTAGATCCTTGCTGTTCTCTGTTCATTAATAATTTTTCTTTGTTCCAATTTCTTTTAAAAATGTGTAATTATGTGTCATGAACAATATACTTTTAATGTCTCCTTAAGTTAATTTGTAAAATTATCTATATTAAAAGATATACTTTTTTATAAAGATTAATTAAATCTCAACTATCTCGGATAGGATTTTTGCTTCTTGAATTATTTTCAGTACGTGTGTATATCATTTTCATTCTATTTTTATAAAGGAGGGTTAAGGCTGATATTAAAGGTGATGTGAAAGTAGTGTTTCCGAGAAACGTACTTTAATCTTGAGATTTAAGCTAAAATTATTATTCAAGAATTTTGAATCATTGTAGCATATAAAAATATAAAAACACCATTTGCTCAAATGATTCAGATTTTTGTCTAATAATTCGGTATTGAAAAACTGTCACGTTCATTTAAAAGAGAACAATTCTACATCTTTCACTATATCGTAGAAGTTACCATTGTCTAATTAAATAATCTCTTCCATGGTTTTTCGGGTATTCTGACCTCCTATATTATAATAAGAATAATAGTAATAATATTAATAATAACAATATGCATGTAAATATAAGCAAATGAACAGTTCTTCATTCAATTCATATTTAAATTATATGCATTTTATTTATTTATTCTTTGTTCATTGTCGAGCATTCCAGCGTCTGTGCCAAGCGTCTCCATTATAGATTCCAGTATATGATAGTTGCTATAAAATAGTGTTCATAGTCTCGGTACAAAATATCCATTTTCTCCATATCTCATAGATAATGAATTAAGTAAGAAATGCTCGGCAAGAGGATAATTTTAAAAGTCCACAGTATTTTTCCATTTTTTAAAAGAGATGTATGAGGAAAGTAAGAATAAAAGAAATGTATACATTAATTGATTTTATGTACAAGAAGAGAATCGTTTTGCACTCAGAGAACTTCTTGGTTGATTTTGATGTTTTAACCATTATATTTAACTATTATGCTAAAATATTGTAAATTATAATCTCTACAGTTTAAAGGCTAAAAAATGTTTAAACATATCTTAAACATATAAATAGGGAAATTAAAATTTTATAAAATATTGAAATATTATTTTTTGTTAATCCCTAGTTGTATTTATCCAAAGATTAAACGAATAAAACTAATTTTTTATATTTGGCGTGGAATTTAAAATATCTATTTTTATTAAATATATTAATCATCACTTTTGTAAAATATTTTTAAAGATGTTTAAAATAAAACGATAAAAAATTACGTTAGGGTCTCTGAACTTACAATTTTAAAACAATTAAGTGATATAAAAAAATTGTAGCTACAGCTGCAATGCAGCTAAGAGAATTCTCTAAGTGTACTCTTCTTTTTAACCAGTGCAATGTAACGATATCTCGCAGTGGTCGAGGTAGCTTTAACGAATTTCATTGAGCAGAGTAGCTCCATGACAATTTTTAAAACTTTTTTTATAAAAAGTACAGGGATATAAACGTATATATTATATAACATTATAATCGCGCAATTGCGTAATTTTACGCAAACGAAAAACTTTTATTTTATATATTACATTCTATTATAAAAAATGCAATGTATTTAAACACCTAAAGTTTTGGCGATGGACTTCTTTAATGTAATAACGTGACTTTATATTCATGTATATATATACATATATGTATATTATATAAACACATAATATTTTATCAATAGATGCTTTTTATATGGACATGATTACAATTGTTTTATTTGAAATACCTTGACTACCTTGTAGAATATTTTTTAAGTAATAAATAACTTTAAAACCGAAATGCCAGAGAAATGGTCTAATAAACTTTAAAATTTTAAATTCTTATTTACCATCCTACAGTTTAAGACTTGTAAGCACTAAACAAGTAAACAAAGAACAACAAAATCCCTTCTAAGACAAGAATTACGAATGGTGATATCACGATTAAACCAAAATGAAATAAAAACAGAAAACATACTGCACTATAAAGCTTTGTTTAATCTAATAAATTATTGTTTAATATAATATTATTTTGAATATTTATATTTCTATCAGAATTTTTTGGTCAGGAAGAGGAAGAAGAAAGGGGTTTATTTACAGAAAAAAACAAACATTTAATTAATTTGATTAAAAAAATTGTATTACTCCAATAATCGAGGATTCGTTTTTTCATAGACACCACATTGACAATTCGCTCATAATGGTCTCTAGTTCGGTTAACAATGTAAATGTTCATTACTTACTACTTACATTAATTACAGTAGCTTACTCTGGTAGTAATTTTCTTGTCATATTTATACTTTTATATGTATAATATTTATATATTTATACTGTCCTTATGGAGAAAACAATGAATTCTTCAACGCTTTCAGAAGTCACTTCCAGAGTTGTTTCCGCACACAGTACTTTTTTTTATTTTTTATTTTCACTCTTCCTCTCTCTAATTCCGACAGTTTTTTTTTTTATAAATTTTCATACTTACGCACGACATCAGCCCTAAATCTGTTTTTCTCGCCTCTCTTGAAAGCAATCAAAATACACATCACTGTTTCTCGCAAAACTATATAGTACATACATTTCAAATCATCATAATTACATTTTCGTTCGCTTCGACAGTAAAACTATCAAGTAACAATCCAAAATCACATGCGACAAGCGTGCAGGCATTACTTCCAAATACCGCGTATTTAAAAAATTCGAGAATTTTGAGTTGTTACTTTCGCCCCACCGATTCGGATCTCAACGAAAAGCGTAACGTATACAATTCTTTAAGAAATGTGCGAATCCCGCATTATATCGGCGAACAAGAAAAGGAAGCATACCGCAAAATATTACAGAAGTAAACGATATACACGTCTTCGTCGATTTGGAAGACCGACCGACCGACATTCGTACAAAAGTGTCGTCTTGCGCTTATTTACAGAAAGGGCTCGCTTATTATTTCTCTTCCTTTGCAGGTCCTTTGCTTTAGCGTCGGATTAATGTACAAAAGTCGAAAAAACACAACGGAAACGAAAAGCCCTCCGCGAGGAACAGACTTTCTTCGCTCTCGAAGTGCCACAGTTGAGTTACAATGTCGTGTGGTAAGATTCAAGGGGATGAGTACATGGCGGTAGATTAAATACAATATACGTACAAACAATGAATGTATAAACTGTAATAATTATATCGTGCCGCGTTTCGAGTCTTCGGCACTTCGGCGCTGATCGAGGAAAAGATGGGTGAGTATACGTAAAAATTGTTTCTAAAAGTTGATTGCTCGCGGCGGCGAGCCGGTGGAGATCAAGCTCGACTTTATTGCATTGCTCTTGCTTTCTTCTGCTATTTTTTTTTTCTCGAACAAGCGAGGAACTTATATAACGTAACGCGGAAATGAGAAATAATTTCGACGATTGCTTGGTGATTTCCATCGGCACGCCTCGCCGCGGTGTTATTATTTTTTTGTTTTATCGTAAGTTGCTCTGCAACCATGCTAAGCCAGCTAGCATGAGAAAACTGTTACATGTACGTTATTTAATTATGCAAGGACGTAAAATGTACACTTAATAGATGTATGGTTACCGTCGGTTAATGCTTGGCGAGAATGTGAGATACGCCGACGACTGCGGTTTCGCGAATCTTTTCGGTCGCTCGTTTCGTAAAATATCTGTTTGCATTGCCTGGATGTACGGCGAGGCGAGGCGATACTTTTGAAAACGCTTTGAAACGAGAGGCCTGGAAAGTTTGGAAAACTGCAGTGTCGGTATATGTGCGAGTACACCCTTTCACATCCACTTTAATATTGAAAGCTACTTATTTACCCTTAACGCGACAACGGCGCCAGTTCCAGCGCCCTCCGATATTACAATTGCTTTGTAGACGAAAGTATAATAATAACTCGCAGTCTTATTAAAATGTATCCGAAACTGCTTACGCTAAAAGTTTCTCTTTCTGCGGAACTTAAACGGTGCGATATACATTTGACGAAATTCCCACCCTCAAATGTCGAGTGCGGCGTGTTTACAAAGAATAAAGTATATTCAAAATTGCGAGGAGGAACAAATTTAATGATCAGAGTCACACTTCGAAGAAAATTTCGACGTTAAAATATTGCAACTAATCTGGAAAAGTGATACCAATTTGCGCGATGCGGTAATGAAAGGAGTATGCGACGACGAAAGGTGTGATTGCGACAATTCGAAAGGTTATTATTGTGTCTTCTCTGTGCTTCCGCTTTTCTTTTACACGTACTGATATAGTAAAATATGAACGTTTGATCGCTTGGTACACGTCCGAATAATATTTATATATTCTGTATAATTCTTGCTTCTCTTCCTGTATTTAATGTGTATAATTTATATATGCCATTTATGTATACGAGCTGTACACTTTGCTCGCATTTATCGCGTTCGAAGAGCGTCGTTGTGATGTTCTTATATTCCGCGTGTATACGAAAAACTACAAAAGGATAATTACATCGTCGTTTCCCGTTGCGTTCGCGCGTCCAGTGGGTTCGTTCTCTCTCTCTTTCTTTCTCTCTCTGTTTTCTAAAGGACCCTGGCAGCAATTTTTTTTTTTTTTTTTCGTTTCTCGTGAATGACAACGAAATGTTTTGTCGCTCGTCTTCGAAGATTATTGCGGTACAGACGGTTTTTTATAACGTTAGATTCGAATATGATTTCTCTCTGTCTTAAAATATATAGGAAACGCTTTTTTAAAAAGTTTATTAGATAAGTATCGAAGGTCTCTGTGACTCGGTTAAATTTATATGTAATATATATATATATGTATTTATACCGCTCGATTTTCTTTAATGCTTTTTTTAAAGGTAAAATGGCTAGTGGATTTCTTGGAGGATTAAACGGACTAAGTAAATCTTGTTTACTGGCCTTAACAGTAAAAATAACTAGAATTTAATAATACTAAAACTCAATGGAATATTCGTTCTTCCATTTTCTTTATACGTATAGTTACACCTATATGATTGCACTTGAATTGATTAGAAATTTCGAAAGAGCTACGTTTAATTTTTCTTCCCTTTATACGTTAGAATTTTGGATATTAGCATTGAAATTTGAATTTTTTTCCAGAGTTCGCTAATTTATTTGCACTCCCCTATATTTATACAGTAAAATATTGCTCGTTATATTTTTAAATATCAAACCGTCGGAATTAAAAGTCTGCTACGTCCGTAAAAAATCGCCCTGACAAAGTGACAAAGTAAAGTCTTTATTATAGTGATTCGTCATAACAAAAATATCAAACGTTACCTTCTTTTTTTTTTTTTTAAGTCACGACACCTAACTCTGTTATAAATATACTAAAGCGCCTATATAAATCTCAATTCGCTACGAGTACATTCACCTAAAGTACAGTAAAGCACAAACGATTCTCTCTCTCTCTCTCTCTTTCACCGCCATTTTCATAAAGCCACGGCTTCTCGTCCATTTGTGTCCGTAAAGCGCAAACGAAAATATACTGATATACGCTGCAAAAAAGATTTTTTTCTGATATAATTTCTTTAGAAATTGCAAATATAGTAATTTTTTAATGTCGTTTTTAAAACTATTGCTGAAAGCTTTCATAATGCTCTTCAAAATGCATTGCAATATATAGTATAATTATAAAGATTACAGACTAAATGGAATAAAATTACTTGCAAAATGCATTTCAATATATAGTATAATTATAAAGATTACAGACTAAATGGAATAAAATTACTTGCTATCTTTGGATGAAAGCTTGGTTAATAAAAGAATTTTTATTTTAAAAATGAATCCAGATTTCAATAAAACTTGTTTTACACTCTGAAATTAATAATCTTTAAAAGGAAAAAAGTCAAGCAAAGCCAGCCGATCCAACGAAATACGAGAAAAATCCCTTTGCAGCGCAACATTACAAAAAACCGCAGTTCGTCAAAAACTCGCCTGGAAAAAAACGTTTCTCCGAATCTCAAAAGCAAAGCCGCGACACTCGAGCATCGGCGCTAAAAATTCCGTCCGCTTCAAGAAGAAAGTGCCCGCGCGAAAAGAGAGCCGGGAGTGTCGAGGACAGGAAAAGCCGACTCCGTCGCGGGCCCATTCCGCGCTCTCCGCCGCGTCGACTCTCTCCCCGCGAAATGGTCCTGCCGCGGGGGCTTTTTAAAAAGGGCATTTTCCTCTTTCCTCCGTTAATTGCCGGCGCTCGCTCTCTCTCTCTCTCTCGTTCGCTCTTTTTCCTTTTGCGGATATATTGAAAATTAAGGTCGGATTCGGGTTGACTCGGGGGGGGAGAAAACTGTGTCGACAGTCGCGGATGAGCGAAGCGATAAAAAGAGAGGAAAACGCGCGAAGCGACGACGCTGAAAGGACAGCAGGACCGCGGCGCGGATTGTAACGTCGCTCGTGGCTTTTTGTCTCGCCCCTTTTATACTTGCAAATGATCGTTCCCCTCCCCCCTCCCGTATAAATACAATGTTTATGCCGCGCGTATTTTAAATGAAGCTCTCTCTCTCGCGTCCTCGTTCCTTTCGATCTCGCGCTCCGAGAGCTGTTTTTTTTTTCAGCTTACACATTTCTTTTTTTTTTTTTTATCTCGGCGTTTAATTTTAAATGAAAGAGCTCGAGGCGCGCGAGATATTATGAAAATTTCTTTTAACAATGGGCTTGACATATTTTATCATTTAAATTATCGGTATCGCGCGGGCTCGGAGAGAGGTTTATTATGTTCGTTTAATTTCAATGTTTTTAAGAAATTACCGAGCAAGAAAATTTGAATGCGACGCCGAGATAAAGGTTTCCGGCGAAAGGACGCGACTTGCTCTTCTTCGGTTGTAAAATTTTATTTCGGTTTTATAATTAACGACGGGTTACAATTATGAAAAGGTTGCCACGTACGAGAACACCGTTGAAAAGAATTCAGAAAAATTTTTTAAGCGAAGCAATTTTTTTCAACGCAAATTTATACATTTGCATGCATAAACATTGTAAATTAAGAATCATCGCCGATGAAAGGAGAACTTCCTCGAGAGCGGGATTTATGTACAATTATTATACGTAATCGCGTACCTCGATATTCAATAATAACCATTATTATCGCTAAATACTTTGATCGTCCGACTTAAAAACGTATATGGGTGCACGTCGAGGTCAAAGAAAAAGTTGCGCTTCGTCTTTTTTCTCGCTCCTCGGTCCTCGTTAAAAAAAAAAATAAAAGCAAATATATATATATATATCCAGGGGAAAAAAGATCGATGCCGATATTCTCGTCTCGCGCAAAAATTCCAGTCCAAAGTCAAAGCAAAAAGGATCATCGAAACCGAATCGGCGCCGAATTTTTGCACGAGTTTCTTTGCACCTGCGGAGATACATCCTGTATTATGAGTGTTTATATACCCTGGAAAAAACGCGCGTATAATTTTTATATATATATGTATATCGTTATGTATATACGGCCAGCCTCCTGTAAAAAGTCGCGCGTAATCTCGTCAGATCGTAAAAACTTTAATACTGCTCGTAATAATACTTCGGTTTTTTTTTTATTTATTTAATTAGTTTAATTAATTACTCTCTCGGCGTTTCGTCGCGGCTTCTTTATGCTCGTTGTTTCTTCGTGGTTAGCGTGCGTGTGTGTGTGTGGGTTCTGCATTTTAAAAAAAAAATCAACCAGATCGATTTCTCTTCGTTATTTACACCCTCGGCAATTTTATTCGTAAATTATGAACACGCTGGTTTTTCTCTCTTTTTTTTCGTTTTTTCTTTTAATACAAGATTTTTAAAGGTTCTATTATGATTCGTTCGACTCGCGAAGCTTAGAAAAAAGAGTCGATTTTAAAAACTCGCGACTTATCGGCGATTTAAAATTCCTCCTCGTCGTCGTCGTCGTCGCTTCTTCCCAAATAAACATGACCAGACGTAGGCACTTTTTCGCGCTATAAAGGAACTCGCGTATAGAAAATAAAAACTCGTTCGCAAATCTGTGTGCTTACTTATTTTTTATTAATCTTTTTTTTTTTTTCACCCAGAAATCGTACCTAAGTCTGAACACGAAATTCCATTTTTCATTTTGATTCGACGAGAAACGCAGCGCAACGAAATACACACACCAACCGGCTCGATCAGTTAATTTATTCATTTTATTTACTCGTTTATTTTAATATTTTATTTATTCATTTATTTTTATTTATCGTAGTTTAGAATATACTTTGGTATAGCTCCAATGGCAGCATTTAATGTGAAATATATCTGTGAGTATTATCCCTTCTTTCTTACACAGACACTCGCACTGTATATCTTTGTATATAATTATCACTTTCTCGCACTCTCGTTCTGCTCTTTAGAATTTGGAGTTTAGCCGCTCGTTCGTTCCTGCCTGATCTCGCGATAAAACTCCCCCTCCCGAATCGTTGCTTGCGACAAAGTTTCTGACCCAAGGTTTAATACAATATTCTAATTGTCGAATGCATAAAGGACATTAGTTTTTTTGAAAAATTCTCGTAAAAACTTACGGTGTTTTCGAACGACATTGATTATTTTAGACAGCTTCCCATATTAATGTCTCGATTACGGTCTGGCTGGGTCTTCTAAAATTTTTACGCGACGCACAATAGACATAATAACGTAATTAATTCTACGAAAACGAAAGACTTAACGAGAAAGGAATGAGGAGGGGGAGATTTCTTCGCGAGCTTCCTTCCGACTCGCGCGCACTCTTAATTTTTTTCCTTTTTTTTTTCTTTTTTTTAAATTGTATACAAATTTAAGCGTACGTTCTCGCCTAGAATTCTTTCCTCCTTCCCCCCGTCGTGTGCTCTCCCCGGTTCCCTCTAACGAATATATAATATATATATAATATATATAAGTTATAAATAATCTGCTTTATGTCAACGTATCCTCCCCGTATTACGCATTATGTATAACCTTATCGTGTGAATCTCGTCGTACAATATAGTATAATAATCGTACGTTCTTTATGTATATATTTATATATTTGTCCGGCGCACGGTGTCGCGTCGCGCGCGCTCTTGGTTGTTCTGTTTTTTTTTCCTTTTTTAATTAGAAAAACGAAGAGTATCAAGCTTAACTATTATTTTATATGTATATCCATACGTTTAAGTCGTTTAATAATCGTTTACATTTATCTTGTTTTCCTAGTGCTTCTCTCTCTCTGCTTTATAATATAATTCTTCTCTCGTCGTTAATCCCGTATATCGTAAGCGTCCCTGTGTATATCAATATCTGTGGGGTGTACAATGATGGTTCCCAACGCGTCGATTCTCACCGCGTATAAAGCCCATTTCTTATATCCTCCCTCGAACAAGGTAGTCGTCGGCGTAGAAAAAATATCCGTGCAAAAAGTTATTATACGCGTTCGTACAAAACAATATGAAAACGGCTTCGGCTCGTGTCATCGGCGCGACCTCGTTTTTATATCTCTACTTTCGTGTTTCTGTGTGTGTGTGTGTGTGTGTGTGTGTCGATTTTTTTTTCGTCGATTCTCCCCTTCCCCCTCTTTTTTTTACGTTTCCACGGCGAATCGACTTCGGGGGAAATCGCAGATGTGTTCGATCGGTTTTTGGGCTTTGTTTCAAGGCGCCTCTCGGACGCTCTTCACGGTGAAGTATATATATATGTGTATCGCGTATATGCACGTGTTACATACGTCCTATCTACAGTTATTTATCGCGCGCACGTTGTGCAGGTCGGGCAAGGCCTTTTCCGGAATCTGTCCGAGTCGCGTGAGTATAAAAAAAGGTGGAGTACTCGCGGAGCTTCGCTCGCCTAAAACTTGCTCTCTCTCTCTCTCTCTCTTGGTCCTGCGGAGTTTCAAAAGCTTCTCGAGGGGCGGGGAAGAACGTTTTTCTCTTGAGAGGAAAAGATAAGCAGCGAAAAGAGCCTTACGCGAGACGAGTCGTTGGTTTATGCTTCGAGTCTCGTATGTTTCGTGTGAGGATGCGCAGTGTGTGTGTGTGTGTGTTTGTGTGGTCGTTGCCGCAACCTATAGCCATACACTGTCGTCATGTCCTTCGGGCGTGGCGTCGGCAACGGTTAACAAATTATCATTACGAACAACAAGAACAATTACCCGCGCGCCTTGGCGCACGCGCACAGAGAACGAGATTTTGAAGTTTGACTTTATATACCTTCGCGTTTCGTTGCTTGCGTGTATAAATAATGATGGGAGACAAATTGCTTTTTCTTATCAAAATTATTAAAATAGAAGTTTTACTCTCGAAAATGAAAAAAAAAAAAATGGGTCCGAGCTGAAATTTATAAGATGAAAATATATGTATCGAAACTCGATGAGTTCCTCGCGAAAATTGACCAATATTCGCGGATCAACTCAGCAGCGTCTATACCTGAATAACGAAAGGATTAAAATTTCTGGGTGCAGCGATCACTGTATAAGGTCATACTTCGCTCTCGACCAATCCGTGCGCTGCGCCTTGCATCAGCGAACGCCCCTGACGGTGTTGCAGCTCTCGGGGCTGCTGCTCGCCTCGTCGGCGAGCTCCTCGGCCTCGTCGTTGTCGACCTCGCAGCCGACAATCCTCTCCCGGCCGCTGCAGCCGTCGTCCACGAGCTCGAGCTCGGCCTCGCTGTCGTCGTCGCTCGGCGGACTCGGCTGCTGCCGGTAATCGCCGGCGAAACCGGCCAACGAGCCGATCTCGTCCATGTCGTCGTCGTCGTCGTCGCCGCCGCCGACGCCGTTGTTGTGCATTCGGCCGTGCTGCGAGCCCTGCCGATGATGGTGCGGATGGTGGTGATGGTGGTGGTGGTGGTGGTGGTGCAGCAGGCCGTGCTGCTGCGGATTGTGGTGGTGGTGGTGGTGGTAGCAGTCGGGGAAGTCGATCGGCTGCTGGAGATCGTCGAGGTGGGAGGGTCCGCCGCCGAGGGCCGACTCCTGGACTCGCCGCCTGAGCCGACGATGGCAGAAGAAGCAGAGGACCAGCAGAGCTACCACGGCCAGGCTCGCGCTCACAGCCGGCAGCGCGTAGTAGTTCTCCGGTGGCGGAGGCACCGTGCCTGCAACAACACAGTCCCAGATGTGCCGAGGCGCCACACGCATCGCCGGACGGGGAGGAACGGGATTTTAATTATTTTGATATTCTAAGTGTGGATATAGATGAGGTGGAGCGGAAGGTTAGCTGCACTGGAAATGGGGGGATTGGACTAGTAACCGATTGAATGCCGAGAGGTGGCTGCGAAGATTTAGTAAATGACTGGATCAAATAATTTACCTTGATTTTAGGTGAAAAATATTAGAGTCAAATTTGACTAGTAACTGGTTTTACATGGAGACAGAAATTTTTTTTCAACGTTTCTTTTACTGGTGGATGGCTACATGAATTTAATACAAGAAATTCGATTACATTGATAAAGTAAACTGAGTCAACTGGAAGTAAAGTGAGTTAAGGATTTTGAGTGAGTTAAAATTCAACAAACTTGGGGTTAATAGTTCAATCTTGTACATTTACAGTGCATACATTTTTTATTTTTGTCTTTTTATATTTTCTGGTTTAAAATTACTCAGCAAATTCTGTTACTTTTTTAAAAACATCTATTATTGCAAACATCGTTATCGATAACACACAATTAAAAAAAAAAATAATTTAGATTCTTCAATTTTACGAACAAACAGTAAATCAACGTAATAATAGAAAATAAAGAAAATGTGAAAGAATATGTCATCTAAAAGAACCTCGATTAACCAGGGCTAGGAATGTGTGATTAAAATAATTTCGACACTGCTGTTTGCTTATAAACATAGTTTATTCAAAACGATACAATAATTTTACAATCAACTGAACGTACACAGATTTCACCACAATTTCGTACAGTCAACTAAAACAATAGCTGTTCAACTTACGTCGCCTTAGGTTAATCAAGGTTTTCCTTATGAATGTATACTTAAATAAAATTAAACTAATAATACCTTAAAAGTATTTAGCGCACGAGACTAAATAAAATTTACAATGGATTTCACAAATACAATTTACTTTCATACATATTAATAGATATCGCAGTAAAAAGCAACAGAATTTACGTCCCAATATAATATCATTTTGCCTTACGTAATACAGGTACTGTTAATTTTTATTAAAAAAATGTGAACCCGAGAAAATTGGCGATTCATTTTTAGCAATAACTATAAAGTAATTTGTTAAACTTGTTTAAGTTATTAGGGTTCACATCTTTTTCGATATTTTTATGTTTTAAAAGCAGAAGGTCCCATTATCAATGTTTGAAGAAATTAATTCTTTTTGATATTTAATTTATTAAAATGCATTGAATAATAAAGAAAAATTTTAAATTTAACTAAATGGCACTGCAAACGTTTGAAGCGATTTTGAATTACTTTAAAAATTAATGATAATAATGTAATTTCCGCAAGTCAACAATGCAAAAGAAAAAATCTAAACTTACAGCACCTTCCGCAGATCTGTCAATGAATAATGCTGTAAAAAATATTTATTTGACTGCCATTTTGATGTAAAAATCACTTCTGGTGTCTTTATTGATCGTTAAAAATCAGTTATATTTTGCTTCGCCATACTTTGTCATTGCGGGACTTTTTGCTTCAGGCGCAAATAAGTAAGCATGTGAATTGTGGTCACGAGAGCGATATAATTTATTTTATTCATCAATATGTTATATACGTATTACAATTAAAAGACAAGTGTGAGAAATCAGAAGAGCGAAAGAAAAGAGAGCAACGCATGCAGTTTCTTTTTAAAAGAGGTGGACTGTAATTTACAGTGCTGCTCTTGAGGGCACATCAGCTTGGCATTCATTTACGACATGCAGACTGAGAATGAGTGTTAAATATTGTGAGCATGTTGTGATGTATGATGTTTATGATCGCCTTTTTATTGCCCCATTAAATCTCTTTGTAAAAGCAATTTGAGAAAAAGTAAATTAATTTCAGAGAAATATTACTCACGTTGCGATTTAGAAAATTTATTTAAAACGTTAAATTATTTAATTTAAAAAGGCCTTCTATGCAAAACAAAAATTACGAATAAAATATTATTTAAACTCATAAATATTTACAAGACTTAGAAGTAGACGAATAAATTTAAACTTTATTATTTTAAGCCATAAAATTAATTTTATTCTAAGAATACTGCTTTTATTTGCTTATACGTAATGAAAATATTATATATCTAATTTAAAAATCTTTTCAAATGCAAGATCTCGAAAGAAAATTGTACGAGAAGCTTCGTGCCAATTAATACTTAATTCTCAAAACTCAAGAAGCTCTCCGAAAGCTTCCCTGGAAGCTTCCACTACACACCACTCATCTTATTTCTAACTCGAAAGAAAGCCAAGAAAAAAAAAACCAGCACAGTGCTCTATACGCGAGTGTGAATCATTGGCCCACTCGTTCACCCGAAAGCCCTCGCAAAAGCTCCACGTTGCAGGCCTTCGAAGCGAGATCCCCGCGATCGTCCCGCTGGCAGCGGCACCTAAGCTCGCAAAGCCTCGCATCCAAGAAGAGAGAAGCCGAAGCCCGCAAAACAATAAATAACCTCGCAGAAAAGATAAGAGAGTAAAGCAAAGCAGAGATAGTAGAGAGAGACAGATGCTCGCGCGCAGGCAGAGAGAGATATAAAAGACCAAACAGAAAGCTGCGGTGTGCCATGTCAAAACAAGACGCTCGTGTGTGTCGTGCGTTTATTAAAAAAAAAAAGAAAAAAAAATAGAAAGGTGTGTTTGGTGTGTTTTTTCTGTTGTGCGATAGGGTAAGACTCACGTGAGATGGTTAAGAAGAGGGGAGATTATTTGTTCATAGAGGCATGCCGGATCTTCGATCATCGGCTCAGATGGTCACGAACACAAAGCACAGATAGAGAGGAAGCACGGCAGTGTGTCCGGCCAGATCCGGGCCCGAGTCGGCCACGGCTGCACCTGCGAGGACACCATACACAATACCATTCACACAGAGCCCGCCTTTTTATTTCTGTTCTTTTTTTCCAACAGCCGCCACCTTTTTCGATCGACGCCGCCGCCGCCGGGGCCTGGTCCTCGTGTCCTTTCTTTTCTAGGGGTGATTTTTTTTTTCTGTTTTTTTTGCGCATTTTCGGCCTTTTCTTTTCTCCAAACTATTACGAGGCGTTTTTTAAAAATATATATGTACTCAACGTAAATAGATTTTTTTTTTTATTCTGTAAAGGCGGTAGAATCTATATTGCGATTGATATATTACGTCGTTTACGAGCCATCCAAAACTAATGCTTTTCTTTTTCTATATTTCTCTGCAATTTTCGGTTTGGAAAAATATGGTTGCTATATGGTATATTAATTATATATTTCACAAAAATATTTATTCGAAATGCACAAGATAATGTTATTATTCTTCTAATTTGGACAACGATACATTTATTGTTTAAATACACACTTATCTACATTTTTTAAACTTTCTTTCGTTTATTTTGACACATGAACTCTACGTGTTCCTGCTATTTGGCCTTTTTTATAGTTATACTTTTTCTAAACTTCGTATTATATACCTATATTCCTAAAGAAAAATATAGCTCTATTGAGAATGTCAGTCATCAATACAAATATTTTTAATGGCAGCTGAATGATTTATACTCTTTGGTTGAGTTTTAAATTTCATTATTGATTTCTTATCTACTGAAATTGAGTTAATCTAGTTAATTAAATCTAAGTACTTTTGATTTTTTTTTTTTTTAGCTTTTTATTATCTAATCATTTTGATCAGGTACTTTATTCTAAGCATTGTAATATTTTATCTATAAAACATAAAAGAGTATTTAAATTTTAATATATCTGCACTTACATTATTTAGAGTTTAGATTCTACCTTTATTTCAAACAAATAATAATATAGTTATTAATAATTTTACGAATATAAATAGAATAATCTTAATTTCAACGAATGGCTCACATTTTTTTCTACAGTTTAAAGAATTACGCAGAAAAACTATGATTTAATACTTTGTAGTACCGTCTATCAATACCGTTATTAAACGACTAAATGTCTGATACTATAAGGTCGTAACTACTCACTTCGCTTTTACGTTGAATTCAATCTAGGCTACTTGAAAATATTTTATCTGTCGTAAATCCGCTCTATTTTATATACACATCTCTATAAAAAAAAGAGGTATTATCCTTTAAAATCCAAGAACCGCTGATGAAATTTTCCTCTTTGCAGAAGGTCGGAGAGAAAAAAAGTACAGTAATCAGGTACTTTGAGATATTTATAATATATATACATGCTACGTGCAGTGTCCTTTTACAATATTCAAGACTCAATATATGTTGATCGTAAAAAAGAATAGGAATATAGAAATGAAGAGAAGAGGAAATTGAGTATATATAGTTTGAAAAGAGATCACAATTCCGTACAAGTCGTTCGATATAATATAATAATATATAAATGCGTGGCAGTGACTTTCGTCTGCGTGAGGCTGGAAAGATGTATATAAATCACAGGACACGATTCGACGTAAACAGAGCATTTCTCTCGATTAATTTATATATTATATAGTGAGGTAAATGATAATATAAAGAATATGCGATATGCGAGGCATTCCGCATGATTTCATTCACTCCTTGTTTTAAGCAGCTTTAGATTTCAAATCTGTCAGAAAGAAGCTTAAGATCTTTTTAGAATTCAATGGACTTTAACGAAGATGCTTCAAAATATATGACGAGTAGAAGGTCTATGTTAATAATTTTGAATTTAAAAGCTCAACACTTGATGCTAAAGTTCTGATTTTATGGAAAATTGTTTATTTAAAAGTGCATAAACTTTATGTTTATATTATTTACTTTGCTGCATTGCTACTTATTTGCCAATATATTAATTATTCGCATAATTTACTGTGATTATACCGTACGTTTGTTCACAAATTATATTATTTAAAAAAAAGAAATTTGTTTCGCAACAAGGATGGATTTGATTTCACATGGAACGACTCATACGTGTATAATATACAGATTGTTAGTGCATGCCATATATTTGTATATATAAAGATCATAATAGGGAGAAATAAATTCGTTGGTGCTTGAATGGCATAACGGAAAAGAAATCACTCTTATCGCTTCGTTTTTCCATTACAACCGGAAGCTTGCATTATTTATCACTTTATATATAAATAAATAGCTCGGATATATCGGTGTGCGTCGGCGTGAGTTGATTTAATAATTACAGAAAATTCTTGCGAAAGTGTTTCAAGACGACAATGAAAGTAAAGAGTCCACCGTATATTCATGTGTATAGATACAGACGTATACATATTATACACGTAATTCTTTGTGTATATATAGAATTTCGTGAATGTGGAGAACCGGCGTTGAAGTCTTCGGTCCGCGGTGTATTGATATGTTCGGCGACACATTTCAGCAAAGGAAAAAAGAAACTGGGACTCGCTCGATTTCAACGAAATCGTCCACATCCACGACAGGATAAGATTCAAGATAGTATATAAATAGAAGATATGAAATAATATACGCAATAAACCTATATATCAAAAGGTGGAAGCGGATCCAACATCGAACAGGCGGCCATTTAGAGAAGAGTGCTCATATATATATATATTTATAGTTATCGTATATATTTTAAATTCTCGTATAGGTTTTAGATCGATCGATTATTTAAGAGCGTCGTGGGCGTAGACGTGTTTTTTTTTTTGTTTTTTTTTTAACTTTATCATTAGACTTTGTTTTTTGTTTTTACTTATTTTTTTTTTGTTCGTTAATCGTAGAGGAAGGAGAAGAATGTCCAAGAGGAAGACTTACAGTGTTCTTCGTCGGAGTTGTCCTCGGGGCCGCAGTTACCGATGTCGTTGCACTTGAGCGACTCGTCGATGCAGTAGCCGCTGCGCTCGCAGAGGAAGCCGCCCGCGCAGTCCGTGTCGCGGGTCACCTCCGTCCACACCGCCCGGAAGCCTTGCTGACCGACCGCCTTGTCCGCCGAGAGGAAGCTGCGGGGGGAGGAAATTAGCGTTACGTTACTGCGAGCGGATGAGTGTCGTTAAGCGCAAAGGGGGATGCGCGATACTGCGTTTGCTAATCGCTGGATGATTTGTGGCTGAAGCGTGGAGGATGAAAGATTGGGGAAGATTTGACGGATTGTTGTTTGCGCGAATGGATTGGTAGGTTTGAAAGAATTGTCATTAGAGTAACAGGTAATTAAAGCGGGATCGATTGCTTCTATTAATTTTCGGTATAAAAACCATATATTTTTGCGTATTAAGTTGCCTTAACAGACTTTATTAGTCGTGACCATTAATCAGATAATATTAAATGAACAATTAGTCAGTTTTTTTTAAACTGTTTGACAGAAATTCAAAAAGCTTTTTTATCAGCTTTACGTGTTCTAAAAAACAAAAATTAATTAATTAGCAAATCAAGATCAACCCCGCAGATCTGCAATTTTTCTCGAAAAAATGAGAGCACCAAAGAAAATACGAAATTATTCTAAGAACGAAAGAGTATCGAATGACAAAAGGAACCTCAATCTCATATTGTGATCGTCGGAGATGTGAATCCACTTTTGCTCGGGCTCCTTCACCCCGCACAGCTCGACTGGCGTGTTGTGCTGCGAGATCCACATTCGCAGTACGGCTGCCGGACATCCTCGAGCTTGAACGGACAACGGAAATAGCGATAAACAAATGTCGTTCCTCGAAATATTTCAAAGGGGGCATTTACGGGCGCGGCTACTATTGTATACCTGACTGTTCGCCCTCCACGGAGAAGAGCTCGAAGTTGAGGAGGATCTGATGATTCGGTCGAACGCTGATGAACCAGTTGCAGGTCTTGCTCGCGAGATTGCGCGACGGCGCGTCGTACTTGTTCGGAAAATTCGGGCTCGTTATGATGCCGTAATGCAGGCTGCTTATGTTCGATCCGCAATCTGAAACGCAAATGTGCCTTTGATTAGCGAGATATATTGCTTTGCGAAACGGTGAATTTTCAGCTTTCAGGCGTCGAATGACTAATATTTTGAAAGGTTTGATATTTCAAAGCAAATTAAACTTTCTCAATTTAGTACAAATCTAGACTAGACTAAAAATTTTAACAGCAGCTCACCTCCGAAAATGGACTTGGCGTTCTCGAATATGTAGCGCGCCTTGAATCCGCTGTAAACGAGGTCGGAGTCCGTGTGCAGGATGACCTTGACGCCGAGGGCGCCGAGGGTCGACTCCACCGGGCCGGGCGCCGTCGTGCCGCAGTACCTGCCTATCAGCTTCTCCGTGTTGTCCCGGTACATGTTGTAGATCTCCACCCAGTCGTCTTGGCAGTACTCGACTCTGGAAGGGGGAGCAGAGAGTTGTTTTTTTCTTTTCTTTTTTCCTCGCGCTTTTAGCGGGATTGATTTTGTCGTCGTTTTGGACGGAGATATTTTTGGGAAGAGAATGGAGATCGGAGAGTTGACAGTTTTTGATGTTGGCGTCAATGTTGGCGGCAATCACAATATACAGTTTATTGAGTGAACTAATATACTCGAATAAACAAATCGATTATCGCTAAACTAAATTTTGTTTCTGCTCACTTTATCTTCGAACTTTGAACAATCGATTCGCTTGGCAGCAAACGAGTGCATTAACCCATCCCATCGATTGTTCGAAGAAATTGCTCGACAGCGGCGTTCGCCAACTAAATTTTGCCCCCAAACACCGTCGATCCACTCCGAAAGGGAAGCGAAAAATCTCGTCGGAATCCCACTCACCCGTAGTGTCCGCTGACGTTGTAGTTCTTCATGCGGACCTTGAAGTGATCGAAGATGAGGGTGACCTGCTCGTTCGGCGTCGCCAGGAATAGGTAGGTGCAGTTCGTGTCGCTCGGGTAATTGCTGGGGTAGCGCGGCGAGTTGAACTCGCCGCGCTTGCGCGAGGAGCTACGATAGGTGAAGGTGCAGCTGCCGTCCGGCGCCGCCGTGCCCGGTATCCTGTACTCCGTCTCGAAGACGTACCTTCGCAAAAAGCGCGCGAGAAGGACGATAATTTCGCATGGCTGTTCCAATCAAAATTTAGGGGAGGGGGGTTAGCACTCACTTTGCTTTGAAACCTCTGCCCTGCTGTTCGCCGCTGCTGAACACCATGACGAGTCTTGGTCCGTCGCTGACCACCGAGTGGGACGAGTTGTTCTCCTGTCCGCAGAGCTCGTAGTCGAACTTGTCGTACGAGTCCGTCGCCTCCTGGCCCTTCAAGTACAGCTTCAGGTATCCGTCGGTGCAGCTCGATCTGCGAAACGAGAACGCGTTTAACATTGGATATGGACCGCCGCTCGAGTTCGCGATTGGCATCGGAAACGTATGTGTAATACTGACTCTCCCTTGGTCACGCCCTTCGGTATGACGAAGGTCAGGAACTCGAGCCTGACGCGCTCGAGGTGCTGCGAGTCCTGCATCCCGTAGATGAAGTAGCGGCAGACCACTTTCGGGATGTAGGGGTAGGGGAAGTTCGGACTGACGACGAAGCCCTGGGACTCCTTGCGGCTGAGGATCTTCTGGTCGCATTCCGTGCCTCGGATGTGCTGTCCCCCCTCATAGTTCGTTATGAAGTCTAAGGTGGAGCGAAGCGATTGTTTTCGGATTAAGATAAGCGCGAATCGTGTATCGAGGGGAGGAAGTTGGACGAGGGAGAAAGTGAACGGAGGCGTGCTTTCGAGAAATGGAGCTCGACAATTGCTGCGGGGTGTTACTAAGGCCCAGTGAGGTACGAGTATGTTTTATTAATAGAAGTCTGTTGTGTCTGATTATTCATAGTCATCTAAAATTGAAATCAATTTCATGTAGCAAAAAAACTCATCGGGAGCTTCTGGAAGAAAATTGATCGAAAAAAATTGAAAATATCTATGTGTAAACTTGCTTGGAGATGGAAAAAAATATATTTAGATTCACCTGGGCCTTAATAAGCTCTCAAATAAGTGAGTAAAAAAAGCTCTGCTTGAAAAATAACATACTCCAATAACGAACAAGAATAGCAAGCCCCGAACAGATTCTCAATAATAGCGCACCAAAAAAAAAAAAAAAAAAAAGAAATACAAAACCTTAGAATCCCGGATGAATAGAAAAGCGAAAGCGACTCGCTCGGAGAGGCACTTACCCAACTTGACGAAGCTCTCGGAGAATTCGAAGATGCCCTTGAAGCCGCGGTTCTGCGTGTTCGCGGTCCGCTGGAGCGTGACGAAGAGGACGAAGAGGCTCGACTCGGAGGAATAGAGCACCAGGTTTCTCTGCTGGCCGCAGTACGTACCGATCACAGCCGATGTGTTGTTCTTGCCGTCGTACACTTTCACATAGTCGAAGGGACAGCTGTGGAATGACAGGGGGAGGGGGGGGAGATTAGATTTAATTGAATTGTTAATTATTGGTCGCTCTTGGCGATTAGTAAAAAAAAGATTTAGACGTATTCTTGAAAAATTATATTTTTAATTGTAATAAGTAAATTTAAAATTAAAGGCTTGACTACAGAGATAATCAGTTTTTAAAAAAATTCAGTGCAACAATCTTTGATCCATTCTAATCAAACTGAACTATTTACAATTAAAAGCACAAATCGACCAAATGAAAATGCACTCACTGAGGCCCGCCGAAGAAGAGGTCGAAGTCGCGGAACTCGAGGCGGACCCTCTGCCTGGGCAGGCCGATGAACTGGTAGCTGCAGACGAGGTCCTTCGGGTAGGTGCCCGGGTACGTCGGCGACAGGATGTTCCCGGTGCGCTTGACGTCCGCGTTGATCGTGAAGGAGCACGGCAGGTTCGGAGCCGGCGTGCCGATCTCGTACTCGGCTGCGGGGGTTTCAGAAAGTGGAGTTTAGGCCTTTTTTTTTTAGATGTGTTTTACCTCCGGAGACCACGAGATTTTACAAAAATTTTGATTAGTTTTTACAACGAAAATTGTCGATGCTTTGGCTACTGTCAATATACTTTGAAATAAAGTTACTGCATAGTCTTTAAAATTTTAAAATAAACGCGTTTAGTCCCACGTCTGACCAATGCAAACGTTTACTACTCACGTTTCGAGCCACGCAAAGAAAGTGACCGTCACTATTTGCCGAAATTCAAAGCTAAAAATATACCGATCCGGCCGAAAACCCCGCTTTCAATCAACCCCGAAAGCCCGTCCCGACAATTTCCCACCCATGAACAAGAGAGACCCACCCCGCGCGGAGCGAATCCGCACCGACGATCATTTTCCCCCTCCCCGGATAAGACGCGGCGCACATACTCACAGGCATTGATAAAGGCGTAACGGCCGTCGAAGAGACTTGGCAGCGTGATATTTTTGTCCGTATAAAAGCTGAGGGCTATGCCCTGGTAGAGGGAGACCCTCTTGCGAGGTGGAATTGGACCGCAGTATCGGCCGCCGAACGGCGTTTCTATCAGCTTGGTCGTATTGTCCGTCCGGATCTCCGTGTAGACGTCCATGTACTCGTGAACACAGCTGAGGAGGCAAGCGCCAACACCAACCACACGGGTTATTAATCGCATCGCGAACGACGGGGGAATGGAGGGGGGCGGCAGGGGGGGGGGACAGGTAATTT
>UCOM01000406.1:0-83251 GCA_900474385.1 Ormyrus pomaceus
AATAGCGCGATTTGTAAAGTCATATAAAGTAAGTAGCTCACGAAAAATCGTTCGTCGTCTCTGCTTTCACTTTCTTTTGAGGTGATGCCTGTGACCGTACGTCTGGCACAGGCCTTTTTACTTGCATATTATTTTTAACTGCTGATGTTGGATCTGAAAGGAAGATAATGTTTCAGTCAACGTTAAATTCATACGAAAATCATTTTACTTTTTGAAATATGTAAATGAGACATTTACCTTGCAACCACCTCACTTGAGTAGCCGGTCCATAACCTTTGTCATTACGGGCAGCTATTCTAAATATAATAGCTGGTTTAGTAGTAGTGTCTACGTGTGCTGCACTTAGGGATTTGTTGGGCACCGAACACGCATTCGTAGGACCACAATAAACTCTGATAAACGACGGTTGCGTTGGCGTTGTTGATGTCACTTCTCCAGAGTTCTCTGAAATGGCACTAGCACTTCGCACAATCAAATAGACCGAATATTCCAAAATGGGTCCTGAATTACTAGATGGTGGTTCCCAGGAAAGTTGAGCACCGTCAGCTGATTTCAATATCTTAATAGCACTTGGAGCACCAGGGAATCCGGGAAGACATGTTTTAAAAGCTGATACCTGTAAGACAGAGATCTATTAATCACGTTTAACTTGCTGCTATCACAATGTTTTAAGGAGGCGTCTTCGAAAACTGCTGTATGCTTAATTTATGAGCAAAATAAAAGTTTTACATTGTACAGTGTACGATAAATGTTCAAAACTTACTTCGCTCCAAGGACCTGGACCGCAACTGTTCACAGCAGCTACTCGGAATTTGTAAGCAGTACCAGGTTCTAAAGGTACTTTGATTCGACCCTTAAATAGATCTGTTGTTAACGCTTGTGAAAAATCTAGAGGATCATCTCCCGGAAGATAATAATGCTGTACAGTACAATTGGTACCCTTAATTATTCCTACATCATACCAATCAACTAGTTTTTTTTCTTCATCTTTTGGTGGTTCTTCATTCTGTTACACCAAAATAATAATTTGTTTTAATGATTGTTTTTAGAAACAAAAACTGAGCTTAAAAAAATAAATGTGTTAATACTTACAATGCTATTATTAGTTTGCTCCGCTTTCAGTTTTACTACGGGCTGAGCAGGTTGAGAAGGTTGAGAAGGTTGAACAGGTTGAGCGTGCTGAATAGGCTGAGCAGTCTGAGTAGGTTGAATAGGATGTACAGGTTGGGCAGGTTGAATAGACTGTACGGGTTGAGCAGGTTCTGTAGATCCCAAAGCAGCAGTTGCTAAGGTTGCTAATGCCATAGCGTCATCACTAATTGCTTCGTCCGGTTTTTCCTGCTTCACCGCAACGCTAGCAGCTTGAACTCTTGGCTCTTCTAGTTGAATTACAGGCTTATCTATTTTTGATTGAATCTTCTCTGCCTCTCCGTTGGCAGTTACAGGAACAGGTGCGGGTGTTTGTGCAGTGGGTTCATTACTTTCTTCCATAGGCTCATCCAGGTCTTCTTCTTTAATTGGAATTTCTGGAGACGCCTCGGAAGTAATAGGAGTAGGAACCTCTATTACCGGAGTTGGAGGAGCAGCAGGTGTTACTACAGTTGAAGTTGGCGCCGGTGTAGATTCAGGTTCAAGCACTGGTGTTGTAGCTTCCGACTCGACGTTCATGGGTTCGCTTTCGTCTACCATCTGCTCCGGTTTGTTTTCTGCAACCTCAGTGACTTCACTAGCCTTTTTGGCTTCTGCAGGTGGTTCTTCGATTGACTGAGTATCGTTGTCTAAGATAGCTGAGCCCTCAGATGCAGGGTTGTCGGGTTCTTCACTTGCAGCAGGTTCTTCGGCAGGAGCTTGTTCCTCGTCTGCAGTAACTGAATCAACGACCATCTGTTCACTTTCGGACGGATGATCTACTGTTGATTGTTTTTTACTTTTTTCATTTTGATTATCTTCGGTCTGCTCTAGAGCAACTTCTTTTTCCTTCTCTTCCATGAATTGGTCTGGCTCTTCGACCGCTTCATTTGACTCCACCGGATCGCTTTCAACTGGAGCTTCCGCAGCTTCTACAGCCTCATCATCAGCCTTCAACGATTCTAAATCTTTCTCTTCTTCGGGTAGATTATCCTGTGACTCTGTACCATCGTTTCCAGATAAAATAGCCTCCACGTTCATTGATTCGGAAGAATGAGTTCTTTCCCTGATTGTAGGTCCTTCCGTTACGGGTTCGTTAATTTCTCCAGTGATAGCAGCAACACTCTGATCGACATCTTGTTCCATTTCCTGAACATTTTGTTCCGTCGATGGTTCAGCTTCCTGGTTAGCAGGTTCCTCTTCAGCCACTGTTTTGTCGTTCTCGTCTTCTGAGAAGACAAGATCGTCTTCACCATCCATCTGAGGAATCACAATATTTCCCTCTCCATCAACTTGCATCGGTTCAACCAATGTTGCAGCAGCGGCTGCATCTTGATTGCCATTACAACTCTCCTGAGATTTCGAGTCCTGACCGTCACCCGCGTGCAAAACTGCATTATCACAAGCCATCATGAATGATAAACCACCGGTTGAAGGCTCCTGAACTGGGTCTATTAATCCAGCCTCAGCGGCCAGAGCTGCCAAAGCAGCGTCGGTAGTCGCCGGACCGTCCGATGTTGTAGCTAGAGTTGCAGAGGGCTGTTTTTGTGGGGAAACAATCAACATTTTACTGGTGTCGATCGTTTCAGTACCGGAACTCGTTACTATAGAACTGCTCGTTGGTACGAGGGTAACGGTTTTGGTACCTCCTCCTTGCATCTGTAGGGTAACCGGCTTGCCTGTGAGTCCTTCGGTAGTTTTCTGCAGCTGAGGCATTGCTACTAATTGGTTCTTGTGCAAAATAGCACCAGGCGCTCCAGTTTTGGTGGCGATGGTGACCGTTTTACCTCCCTGACCCGGCATTGTTATTGTCAACGGTTTTCCAGCAGTGCCGCCAGCCATGGCGCTCGATGATACGACGATCATCTTGACTCCTTGTTGATTGGTGACGTGATTCGTAGCCGAAAGGGGCAGTACATTCACGGGGTTCGTCGCGATGTTGGTGCTCTGTCCAGAACCTGCTTGCGATGTCGTTACCGCCTGCACGGCTCGTAAACCGGAGCCTGTTGTGACGACAATGATCTGGTTAGGTCGACCTACTATGCCGCCGTTACCGCCTGGTTTCGTAATCATGATAGTTTGTTTGCCTGCGATGTTTTGAGCTTTACTCATCGCTACTAAATTCGACGTCTTCATCGTCGTAAGAATCTTCTGACCGCTAACCGTATTGGGGCTGACTAATCTAAGAATAGTCGGTCCCTGATTCAGAGGCTTAGCTCCACCGGTAGCGGGCACAGTTTTTCCGGGAATAAGACTCATCTTTGGCATGGCCATCATGCCCTGGTTCGTTTTAACCAGGTGCACGATCTGCGGTTGTCCGGTGATGTTTTGTCCAGGTTTTTGCAGAATGATCTGCTTACCCTGCTGGGGCGAGGCGGCTCTGAGGACAGTGGCACCTGGTGCGGCAAAGCGGATTTGCTGTCCAGGCTGGACGTTCTTCATGCGGATAGGAGCAGTGGTTGTCGTTCCTTGTACGGGGATGATTGGAACATTGTTCATGCTGATCTTGTGCGTCATTGCAGCGGCAGCTAGCGCGGCCATACCGGACATTGCTGCTGGCTGCTGGGCCGAAGTGGTCGTCGTCGTCGTCGACGCGGAAGAGGCGGCGATGGTTGTTGTGGTGGTGGTTGTTGTTGCTGCAGCGGGCACAAGTGTGCCGGTCGTTGCCAACGTGGTCACTGTATTGGGCTGCTGTATGCGGATAACGTTCGCGGTGCGTTGTGCCATTGCTGGACTTGTCACAATTTGCTTGGCTGGTGCGACAGCCACGGCCGCCGCCGTCGGAGAAGCGATTATCTTCTGGGCGGTGCTTTGTACACGAATGGGGTTGGGAGTCGGGCTGGGTGTTGCAGCAGCAACAGGTCGGGCGGGTGTTGTCACTGGTGCTGCAGGAGCTGCTGCAATAACAGGTGCTACTGTTGCGGCGTTTGGGGAAACCAGCATTGCACTTGAGGTGACGCTTGGCAGAGCTGGAGTGCTC
Source organism: Ormyrus pomaceus (assembly GCA_900474385.1). NCBI lineage: Eukaryota > Metazoa > Arthropoda > Insecta > Hymenoptera > Ormyridae > Ormyrus > Ormyrus pomaceus. The sequence continues at coordinate 4,109 of UCOM01000406.1, forward strand.
GCTGCAGTTGTTGCCGGCGCCTGCGTTGGAGTCGTCGCTGCAAAAGTACCCGAACTCGTCGGGGGTCTGTCGAATTTCTGGATTTGTAAGATATAGTACTGAGTCATGGGCGTTGCAGACCAGCTGACTTCCAGAGAACGCGTCGAGGCTTTAATGAGCTGCACTCGGGACGGTGCGACTGGTTTGTTCACTTCTAGAAACCAGAGATCTTTGCAACAAACCTACAAAAAAAGATAAGTGACGTTTAGCAGGATTGAGTTTAATTGAAAGGATTCGGCTATAAGACTAACCCTAACCTGGTTGTTCCATGCTTTGCGATAGCCGTCTCGACCGGACCAAACATATAAACGGGTATGAATACCGACGGCGCAATGACCGGCTCTAGCTCGTGGTACGTTCTCTTCCAAGGAATCGACTGCAAGTTGTTCCCAGGTTAATGTTTCTGAAAATTGAATGATCAATTAATATCCAAGAAATAATTTTAATCTGTTTTCTTTTAAGTCATAACTGTCTAGATTTAATTAGAATCAAAATAACTAAATTTGTTTTTAATGATGGACAAAAAGTTTATAAAAAATTGGAATAATATTATTTGAAACCTAACAAATAACTAAATAAAATCTACCTAATAATACTAATTTTATTGTGAATCTGCATATTATCTCTACATAAGAAGGTTTTTCAAGTATTTGACAACCATATTTATAAACCTAGTACTAGAATACATCTAACTCTAAAACTACTAAAATACATCGCCTGAACCAAGGACTTCTCTAGTTTTCTTTTCTACTAATTAATTTTATATATTAATTTTGCTTTTAAAGTTTATAATTATTAATTTATCAGTGATAAAAAATAAAATAAACAGTATAAGATCTTACAACTATGAATACTTTTTCAATCTTTTCATTCATAACAAGTATTATAGCTTGGGCAAAAAATAGTTTCTTACCTAAATTTAAACAAGCCAACGTACTAGTACACTTCCACTCTTTTTCATGAGTAGCCACTTTAACTTCATCAACTACTAAAGGTACCCAACCTCCAAAAACATACATTCTGTGTCCAATTAAAGTAGCAGTATGCAAAGATCTGGGCAGAGGAGTGGGACCATGAACAATAGGTTTGTTCCAGGTCATGGTATCCACATCCAAAAACCATAAATCACCCAAGCGGCATCCACTCATGCCACCGTAAATAACCAGACAGGATTTTCCTGTTGTTCTGTCAGTATATGCCACTCCTGTGTGCGATTCCCTAGGAGGAGGTGCATGGCCATGCGTCTGAGGAACATCCCAAGCAGTGGCTCCATTGGGCAATAACTCTAACGTATACAAGTCATTCAAGTAACGTGGAATATTATTCTTCGGATCGTCACTATCATTGGCCAGTCCTCCAAACAGGAAGACTTTATTTCCTATAAGAGTAAAACTGTGTCCTAATCTAGGACAAGGGGGAGGGTCATGCTTCGGAGGCCTGGGTTTAAGTCTTTTCCACTCCCATCTGCTGGCTTGCAGCTCATACAGTTCATTAGAGTATTTTCCATACTCCACCATTCCACCGAAGACGAGAATTCGCGTGCCGTCGACCACAAATCCATAGGCGGCGCATCCTGGAGGAATATCTCCTTTCGTTGACGGGACAAACCATTGATTGGTTGCTGGAAAGCATGAAAAAAAAAGGCATCAGTCTTGTCTCAAGCTGCAAGCTCGAACGGGGAATAGAAAAAGAATGAAAACGTCAACAATGGCGCTGAGAAAAACAGCTGGCAATGTTTCCAGCACTGTCTAGCGGCCGGTCGGCCCTACTGGAACAAGAAGCAAGTAATATACACAGAGTTGCTGAGGCATGCCATCACGTACGGTGTATTATACATGTGTACGTGCGCTTTGCAATGGCGGCTCCCGCGCAGAGAAACGTGAAAAGCCACGAACTCTGCGTTGGGCCCGAAACTCGGAAAAAAAGAACAAAAATAAAAATAAAAGATATGTTTTTTCAACGAAATGCGAAGAAAGCTTAGGTTAAGCATGTTTATTCTGAAAAAGGCGGGAATAAGGAGGGGGTAGAAGCCTTCAGGGGTCGCCGCTGTAATGGCGCCGATGGAATCCGGCCGGTGAGCGCCTCTCGGGCCGCCATATTGGATGTAACGTCGCAGCGCAGCGGAGCAGAACCGTGGCGCGCGGGAGATTCGTTGTTTTCTCTCCCCCTCCTCCCTTAGGTAGCAGAGGAGACTGAACGCTCACTCACCCGTATTGTAGACGTGGAGTTCATCGACGATGCCCTCATTGCCACCGCCGAAGACCACCATAAGATCCTTGATGGCGACCGCTCGGTGCCCGTGCCGGGGCCTCGGCTGCGGGCCCGTCGGGTTCGTGATCCGTTTCCACTTGAGCATGGGTGCCGCCATGATGCCCCCGTCTGTGTATTGTTGATCACATCATATTTCGCGCACCCGCGCGCTCTATCCCTCCCTCTGTCTCCTCTCCTCGGCGATGCTCTTCCCTCGCAGGCCGCAGAAGTTGACAACGTCGAGCGCGCTCGCGAAAAAAGCAGCAGCAGCCGAGGGATGGTGGGGGACCGACGACTCACTTGCTCTCTCTCTCTCTCTCTCGTGTTTGTGGCGGCGGCAGCGGCCTCCTAACCAACAAACCAGCAGCAGCCTGACATTCGCGCGCTATGCAGCAGTAGCGCCACAGCGTCGTCGTTGCACAACTGCGGGGGAGGCAGCATCAACAGCCATCCTCTAGAGGTTAGAAGGGACGCGCGCGGGCAAAGACATAGACACTATTGTTCCAAAAGTTTGTCGCCTGGTCGACCGTATGACTCTGAGATCTGAGCTCCCTCTCTTGCTTTATCCCTGATTCTCTACCCCGAGATGGCGGCAGGGCCGCGCTGCAAAAATTCAACTCGCTGAGGATTGGGCTGCAGCGACTAGCCGATATATATGCACTGCACAGCCGAAGTTCCGATGCACCTCAAAAATCTAAGAGTCTGTCTTTTAGAATCTCCAGAGGGGCGGCGGCGTGATAAGGCTCCGAGATGATAGCGAGCTTGCAGGTTAGGCGAGCGCCGGTTCCTGCTTTTTGAAGTCCGATTCGATTGAAGTAGAGAACTCACTATCCAGAGATAGACTCGCGTTTTCGGAACCAGACCACAAGCTTATCATACCTTCGCGGCACTCTTTTTCGTCAGGATCCTTCCGCGCAGAATGCACTTGCACAATCGCCGTCGTCTCTTCTGCGGCGGCGTCGGCCTCGAGCTACGTGCTTCGATAGATGGCTGTTAGCTTTTTGTCCAAGTTCTACCTGCCCTTAATTTCAAAGTTATCACGCAATAAATTGATCAATAAAATTAATAAATAGTGACTGTTTTAAGGTCATAATAGATTTTTAGCGCTTTTTACTTTATTTATAATCAAATATAGCGTAACAACTTGATTCATTGGACAATTTTGATAGAACGTTTATCATGCAAACAGACTTTATGAGAACGTGACTGCAGGCGCCATTGAATTTTTTATCGCTTAAAAACAGCTGCAGCCATTCTTGTGTCATCGAGCAACGCAGGGTTTCAAAAAGTAAGTGAATTTTCAAATTACGTAATTATTTACTATTTTGCCAGAGCTTAACGTTCCTCAATAATTTGACCGGTAATTAATTGAGATTTATAGAAATCTGCTTCGTCTGCAAATATTGATAACTGCTGTCTGCTAGTTCGATTAATTTTGGCATCTTCTGCTACGATTTGTAGGTTACCTACGACTGAAATTTTTTAAAAAACTTTCGCAATTTCAGGTACAGTCAACATGCATCTGCAATTTGGTAACTTGGCTAAGATTCGAGGGGTTGTTTACTACAGGTTGAGCCCCCATGAACAGAAAGCCTTTGGTGGTATCATCAGCCATGGAGTTCCCAACACAATCCGCAGGGTTAGGGAAAGCATCTTCAAATGGCTTCCCTGTAAGTACTTTTCTTTTCCTCTTTGAATTTCAATTTTGGAGAAAAGAAACTAATGCTTATTATTGTATTTCATAGGCTTTGTACTCACATACGTACTAATGGACTGGGCAGACAAGGAGAATGTTCGCTTGTCAAGAAAGAATCCCAAGGATTACGAGAATGATCAATGAACATCTAGTCTTTAAGAAAGTGTTTAGCGAAAATGATTTATAGTTTATAATTTCTTAAACATAATACAAAATGGTTTATAATAAACCAATCAATGTATGTTAATCTGGATTCTTGTAAAATACAAAATTTCTGAAACAGTCTACACATTCCAAAATAATTTCTCTTAGAATTAGCCTTTTTACTCCTAAAGTGCCTTTCAGCAAACTCCTAAACTCAATCTTCTTTGACACAGTTCAATATGACATCCATTGCAAAACATTCCTGCTCGGAAAGAGAGAGAGAGATAGCGAGAGCGGGGTGTTCTATATAGAAAGGCAGTCTTTGAAAAAGGAGCGCCAGGCTCGCTCGAGCCAATCGCCTTGGGGCCGGGGCCCGTCGATTACGGCTCCGCAATACAGTAAGAGGATGAGGGGTGGGGGGGATAGCGGCGCTCGCGCGAGAGGTGGGCAACAGGTAGGTATGCGTGCACCTACGTGGACTCTCGCTCGGCAGCGTCGCTCGGCATACCGATGCGTCCGGAGTCGCAGCAGCAGTTCGAGTCAGTGCCTCCTCGTAGTGGTCAGGAAGTGACAGCGCGAGTTTGTGCGTTCCCGAGGATGATTCCGCTCTGAAGCTCCTCGACTCCCAGACGTTCTCACGGTGAGTACCTACAGGAAGCTCTGCGAGTTTATCGCGAGCCTTTCTCTGGTCTCGCGCGCGCGGAAAACGAGCCTGCGGAATGTGCGAGAGAAGCAGCGAGGGGAAGGGGCAAATTCCATCGGCGGAACAGTTAGGCAGGCGGTCCTTCCTCGGGCAGCTGCCGATTTTTCGCGGCCGGGAAAGTGCGACTTTCACTGGAGGAGCTGCCTCCTGTACCTACGCACACCTGCGCCAGGCGCAATTACGTCACGTTGCACATTCCGACCGCGGAGAGAGACTCGTTCTAAGGCGTGTCCGCATAACTGAGGAGAGCTCCCCGATAGAACCGCACCGCAGCCGCATCTTTTCGGCCCGCGATCCGTACATTCGTGAATGTCGTTGACCTAGGAATTCTTATGGTAATGAAGAAAAGTGAGTAGAAAGTCTCTAGATCTCGCGGTAGAGCGCCGAGCGCCTGCCGATGCAGTGTTGATCGGCAGCGGTGCCGCGAGAGAGTAAACAACGCGTGGAGAGCGAGAGAAGGATGACTTTACGAGCGCGAGAATTTTGGAGCCGCCGAGGAATCGCCTTTTGCAATCGGCCGCCAGTTTCTGCGTGCGCTGAGTGAGTGAGACAGAGAGAGAGAGAGAGAGAGGCTGGAAAGCGTTGCTCAAGGAGTTATATGCGTTACGCAAAATGATCGTAGACATTATCTGAAAAAAAAAAAACAATGCGCTGACGTCCCGTAAGGAAGATATAGATATCGAGAGATATGCTTCATTGCATACACCGGTACAAGCTCGCTTTCGCAATATTCGTCTATTCCTTTTTTGAATTTGAATTATGAGCTTTAGAACGTTGATTGAATCGTGCTGGAAGGTATTAAAGTTCGGAAATTAATTTGGTTAGTTTTATCGAAATTTTAAAGAGCTCAATTATAAACAGCTTTTTTATCGATACGCGAGAAGAACAGTACGTTTTCATGTAAACATCAAGTTTACATGTGTACGAACAGAAGAGATCTAGTCGCCAATTTGAAAGGATTCGCACTAAAAAAACTGCTTTTTTTAACTGATAAAAACATTTGAAGATCCTAATAGAACGAGCTCGCCAGACATTGATTTAATGAAGTAACACACTTTAATTTAAAAAAAAATAAAAGTTGTTTTTGAAGCACAAGAAAAAAAGAAAGCGAATTAATTGTCCGCGAGGTAAACTCATACATTTGACGTAGGAAGTTAAAAATTTATTGGCCACTCCGGAGCATAAAAGAGAAATAAGAAACAGCTTTAAATTACATTAAGGAGCGTTTTAAATTTAAAATGTAGTAATGCACGCGTTTCACCCCGAGCGGCTCTCCCTGACTCATCTACAACATGATAAATAGTTTTAGTATTTAGAAAGTCGGTACTTTAGATACAGTAAAGAGCGCACATGACCGACACTGTTATGTTACACTTGATGTAATATAAGAGTTTCCCTTATTTTCTCCTTAACGAGCATTTGACCTTTCGCGTTTTCAAAAATCCGGCGTATACGAACGCGCGTGGAAGCGACCGCTCGTTTGAACAGTCGGCGGATCGAATGCCGCGTTCGAATATCCGTATTTGAAATCCGAGCCGATCGAACGTCGGAGAAAAAAAGTGTAATAATTATGTCGTTTCAGCTTCAAGCTCAAATCAGTCATCGCAGAATGCCGTATTACAACTCTGCAAGCCATGGAAACCCCCTCTATAATAAGGGTAATTTATTGTTATTGCTTTAATTTTATAGTAGCGAACGTTTTTATCTTGTTGCCTTTGATAAATGGCAGGCGTTGTGTCCTTTGATTGGAATTCAAGTTCGAACGGAGAAAGTTTTGATTCTTATTAGTATTCGTTCCAGTAGTTACATTCGCAATGAGTCTTTTATTATATTTATAAATTTTACAGAAGGAAAAATGGTCAATGCCTATTAATCATGGAATAAACGTTTTTACGAGGAGTTTATTTGCTGTGATGAATCGTTAGAATATAAATTCGATGTTAATAAATTAAATGAATAGTTAGATTAGCGTTTAAAGTTAGTTTTGTGTTTCGTTTAAGAACGTTGTTATACTTTATACTTTTTGTTTCTTATTTATACGGTTTCTTTATTTTCAAGATTTTCTATTGTAGATTAATTACACTTGAGCATGAAAGGTGAAATCAAGTAGTTTATTATCATTTTCATTGATACTTAATAAAACTTTTTGTTTTACATTATATTTGTACAATAGAAATAATTATAACGAGGGAGTAGAAATACGGGAGTAAAAATAATTGGAATTGTTCTCCGTAAATGACCCAACTAATTGCTAAAAATTTGTATTCAGAACAGCAAAGAAAAAGTTGTCACTTGACCTGAATTTGATTTCAAAAGTCAAATGATCCTGTATTCTTTTCAACTCGAATATTGACTCGACTAGTATTCAAAACATTAATTTGCCGTCAACTAATTCTTATTATTTATGCGCTCAATCGAACCGAGACATGAATTACGGTGCAAAAATTTCCTTAGAAAATTGATTTAAAAAGTAAATGCCTCCTAGAAAATTGAACTCGATCTGGATAATTATTATTGAATCACCATATCCAGTTGGAAAAACCGTGGTGTAATGCACATGAATAATTAGCTAACTAGAATCCTTTAAGGTAAAAGTACATGCATTACCGAGTTGTGCGCATACCAATGTCGAGACGAATCGGTAACGTAAGTTTTTGTTTTATCCTTGCGTCACGAGATTGTGAGCTACATACAGGATTATGAATTTTTACTATTTCAAATGTTATTCGAATGATTCATCTAAATAAGTCGGTTGAGAACTGTGTCGGCATTTAACGGAGTTTTGATTTCTGAGATAATAATTATGCACGCATTGCCGATCGGTTACTCGCGTTGACCTTTTTTTTTCGAATTTCAATTAAATTTTCCAAGCTGAAAGACATAATGATTTTCTAAAGTTCCACGAGAACGTATAAAGGAAGTCTTACCAAAAACATTTACTCGTGCAGTCAAAAACAAAAATTTAAACCGATCGTCGTAAATTCTCCAATCGCACTCGAACGTTATACAAAGGCACACGTTTCTCACAATGCCAGTGAACTGGAAGCCGAGAAATTTCAAACGCCAAAAAAGAAAGAAAGAAAGAAAAAACGTTCGCTCCTTCGCTCCTCCCCGAACCGCCACCTAACCGGCCTGCTCCCAGCAGAAAGCAGCTCCAACACCGGCGGCGGCACCGGGGGGCCGCCGAATTCGTCCGGAGGAGGAGGCGGCCGCAGCAGCGGCGGCGGCGGCGGCGGCGGCGGCGGCAACGGTGGCGGCGGTGCCGCGGAGTCGACCTACGTGATGGAGCACCTGGCGACTTTCACGGTGACGAAGGAGACGGGCATCGTCTATCCCGCGGACGGCATGCGCCGACTCCTCCAGCTCGAGAAGAGCAACGGCATCTGGAGCCAGAAGATGCAGCTCAGGCTCGAGCGCAATTGGGTCCTCATCATGGACAACGAGACCGGGGTGAGTTTGCTTTTTTTGCCTCTTGGAAAGTCTTCGGGGGAGTTGGTCTGGCGGGGGGGAAACGTTTCTAGCGCCAAAAGGAGGAGTACGAGTTCAGCTGCTAAACTTGTTTTCGACGCTTTCTTGCAAAGTGCAAGAACAAATGAAATGAATGTCATGCGGAGCTTCAATTATTTTATTACTTTTTTTTCAGGATCGAAAGTCGAGAACTGTAAAAAAAAGATTTGGCGCCGAATGTAATCAAAATAAATTCATTTTATTCTTAAAATAAATCATTCAATTTTAAACATATTGCTATATAAACTGAAGCCCAAAGATATTCAAATTATTTTTGAGAAAATAAAGTCAAAAGAAGTTATATTACGTGCGAATACAAGCGGCTAAACAAAAGTCCCGACCGCGGAGTCACAACGGAGTTTTCAAATATTGAATATAAACCACGTGCACGATTTTACGAACAATTACTAATTTCGCGATAACTTCTCGTCCCGATCAAAAGAATTAGATCGGTTTCGATAAAAAGTATAATGAATGCGTATTATAACGGCACAAAACTGAAAGCCGGCGAATGTCGGTCATCGGCATAGGGGACACTCGGAAGTGTGTATACTTAAAACAGAAGCAAAACAACACATCGAACGCTTTGTTCGAAAACAGGGTAAATCCAGCCTCTGGAATTTTCCTGGTCCGCGAGGCCCATTTTACGCGAGGCAACGCCGCGCATACACTCCGTTAACTGTAAAATCTTGCAAATCGCGCGGATTTTCCTGGGCTCTCGAACGGCTCGCGGGAAAACGAGCGGATCCGACACCGTTTAATGACATAATCCCGCCGTGGGAGAATTATTATTTCCGAGAGAAGCGGCTCACCTACGCTTCCTTCTCAATGTGCGTTTTATAGCCCCATCGACGCACTCCTACTGGGTAAATAAAGGTCGGCGCGCGACCCGCATACTTTTAATGTATATACATTATCTCCTCGACGGCGGAGTGAAACGTGCCGACGGTTTTCAGGCAAATTAGTCGCGGACTTTCTACGCGCGTAAATAAATATCGGAATTAAGAAGCGAGTAGTTCCAAGAATTTCTACGGGATGAATGGGAAGAGAGGATCAGGTGTCCGGTAGTGTAAGCAAGATTAATTTGATTTTTATTCGAGCCGCGGTTTTTAAACGTTACTTTCGCAGTTCGTAAATGTGTTTATTGCTTTTCTCGTGGTTTTTTTTTGCAGCTTTAGGAAACGTCGGGAGACTCTTAAGAAAGTTGCAGCCAGTTTGGAAAAGATAATTTCTTTTCGAAAAAAATGAAATAAATCTTGGCAGGAATGTTTAATAAGAAAGTAAATAAATTCTGCGACTTCGTAATAAAGATGACATTAATTTTTTTTCAATATTAATATTTTCGAATATTTTACATTTCCCGGATTTTACTTTTTTTACAAAAAAAAGCATTCGATAAAAAAATGTGCGAATTCCAGGCGGTGATGGAGCGATTCCCAGCCGCCCTGATCCAGGAGCCGACGGCCTTCACCTCCCGGGACCCGATGGAGATGTACAACAACATCCTGGTGTTCACGGTGGGCGAGGACGCGAACTCCGGCGGTCAGCAGCGCGCTGAGATGCACATCTTCCAGTGCCAGAGCGTCTCCGCTCAGGACCTCGTCGAGGACCTCAAGATGCTGCAGGCCGGCAAGCTCGCCACCGCCGGCTCACCCCGAGCCTCCAGGTCCCACATTCCGCCACCGCCCGCCCTCCCGCCGCCGGAGCCGCCGCTCAACGGCGTCGGCCCGAGGGATCAGGTGTCGGGATTCAGCGGAGCCAACAGTGAGTACTTTTGCGGAGGGATCGATTTTTTTTAGCTCCAGTGAATAATGAGCGCGTGAGGATTTTTCCGCATTGGCTCGGTGTCGGATTATTTTTACGAATGCATAAGAGTGCTCGTTGTAAACAGATGCATTGCTGCTTCGACCGAGGGATTATGATAAATGAAATCGCATGTGAGAGCTTTGGTCGGGAATTTTGCAATTTATACTGTCACGCTTTTTTTTTACTTTATAATTATGTAAACGCGCGAGCCGCGTTTTGAAATGTTGCATTTGTAACAATAATAATTGTAGGCACGCGCATATTTAAATAAGCAATGATGAGTATACGAATTTTGTAATCTTTTCTAAATTTAATTAATGGATCATGCTGATGAAAGAGAATATGACAGCATCGATGAAACGGGTTGCGAAAAGTGCGTTAAAATTAGGCTTGTTTACGGTTTAGTCAGGGAAAAATTTTTTGAAGCAGCGCTCATTCGCGTTTGTCTTAAAGCCATTTGTGGCAGTGAAACGATTTCAAAAATATTTGCCAAGTCATTTAAATTTTTACTATATAAGACACAAGATGTTTTTCGGTATAATTTTTTTTCATTTTTTCAAAACTATTAAAACAATGGATTTTTGAAAAATAATAATTGTATAAATGTAGTAAACAATTAATAACTAGTATTGATTTATTTTAATTTTATTCCAAAGTTTTTTTGAAGTATAACATGATTTTAAATTGCACAGGAAGTTTATGAATAAAGGTTATTACACTTATCTGAACTTCTGACTTTTTCAAGTCTTCATTGCTATTGATATGACCATGTTACGGACTTGATAAGTTATCAGACGATTTATCACAATTTAACAACGAATCTATGACTATATTTTCTATACTTTTTAACTGTTATCATTAATCAATTTTTTACAAGATTTAAAATCATCAGGAAAAGACAAAAAATATAAAAGAAAAATGTTCGGTAGTAATTCGTTTAATTATGTAATAATGCATAAATTCAGAGAAATATACTACTCTAGAGTTTCTTTGTTGTATATATCTGAGAAATATGTAAGCAATAATGTTACTAACAATTTTCAAAAAGCTGATTATTAAAGAAAGAATTTACTAATGAATTTTAAATTTCTGTTTTATACGTAAAATCTTGTTGCATTAAAAATTCGGATTGACGTAAAATTTTAATAAAGATTTATTCAGAATAAATCTTAATTGCCTATCAATTTTTAATTTGCATTAATAAGGTTTAAATTAGAAGCGAATTTATTAAATGAATTTCCGATTGCATTAAGATTGTTTGTGAATCATATAGAGTATTACATTTATTCAGTCGAATTATCGGTATAACAATGAGTAATAAAGTTAATACGTTCGATTATAACTTTCTTTGTTTTAACCATTTTATCCAGAAAATCTGCATTACACAAAAGAAGTGAATAAATACTAATTTTCTAAAAGATTAGCTTTAAAAATTACTTCAATTAGAAAATATTTTCCGAAATATACATAAAAGGGCAAGAATAAATGCAAATTAAATTAAATTAAAATACTTAAAAGCAAATGTCTAAGTTTTCTTTCAGAAACTTCACTTTTATAAAAGTATCATCTTATCATTATTTAATAAATTGTATTTTTTTAATTCTATCTGAAAGATTCCAATCAAGTAAATAATTAATCGAACAGTACGGATATGAAACAATTCTATAAATCTGATAAACATATTTACAATAAAAAAACAGTATTTTTCTTTTATCAGTTAAAATAATTTTTACAATAGTTATCCGTTCGAATTATATTCTTGAAAAATTCTCCCAGCAGATGGCCACCACCAAGAGGACAATTCCCGCGAGGAGAACAACGACGAAGTCTCCTCCACCTCCTCAGACAAGTACGAGCGAGACATAACCATCCTAAACCATTGCTTCGACGACATCGAGAAGTTCATCGCTCGTCTTCAGCACGCCACCGCGGCGTCCAGAGAATTGGAGCGCCGCAGGCGCAATCGCAAGTCAAAAAAGCGCAACCTGGGCGACGGTATGTTGACGATGCGCGCGAAGCCGCCGCCGGAGCTGGAGTTCATCGACATCTTCCAGAAGTTCAAGCTCTCCTTCAACCTGTTGGCGAAGCTAAAGGCTCATATCCACGATCCGAATGCTCCGGAGCTCGTGCACTTCCTCTTTACGCCGTTGGCTCTCATCGTCGACGCCTCCCACGACACCAACTACGAGCCCAATCTCCCTAGCAAGGTCGTCGCGCCACTGCTGACCAGAGAAGCGGTGAATCTGTTGATAAATTGCGTGACGAGCATGGAGACTGAGCTTTGGCACTCGTTGGGAGATACTTGGTTGGTGCCCAGAGAGCAGTGGAAGGGACATGTACCGCCGTACCATCCTGTTTTTATGGATGGATGGTCACCGGATTACCCGATCCCGGATGAGAGGGAGAACTCGATACATAATGACCATGTCACTTCGCTGCTGAATGCTGATAGGCGCAAGAGGGATGATATTCCAGATCACCAGAATGATCCTTACTACAATCATAGGTAAGTTTCTTGCCAAATCAACTGAATAATTTTTTTAACTGTTTAAAAATAAATTGGATTTTTTTTAACTTTTTGTTTGTAAATTATAAAAATTAAATTTAAAAAAGATTTCAGTTTGATGCTTTAAAGGAATTATGTGAACGTGACCTAGAGTTTGAATACGCGATTTCATTTCGTTAATTCAAGGTCGATTTCAAGAATACCTAATACGCGAGACTAAACAATGGAAAGTATGAATTAAAAAGCTATGCAACGTATCGAGTCTTACCAAACTTTATGAAACCTGTTCCGTAAGATAAAAATGTGGGTTTCAGAAGAGTTTTAGGTCAGGAGATATGATGAGACAACGTGGCTTCGGTAAAAGCGAAGAAACACTGTAGCTTTTGTATTATTGAAAGGAGCTCCAATCTTAAAGATAAGAGCTTAGAAATAAAGGAGGTTCTTAAAATACTTTTGATTCTCTATAGATAAAAAGGTGATGTAAATATTGATATAGACTTTGTACGCTTTAAAAGAGAAAATTTGGAAACGTTTAATAAACAGTAAAAAGTTAAAATTTTTATTTAAATTAACTAATCAAATATGAAATTCTTTACAATACTTTCAAAAACGAAACAGTTTTTAATAGCAAAAGGAAAAAAAAACATTTTTCACTTATTTTGCAGACTTAGAAATTTGTATTAATTTCTCTCAATAAAATTGATATTAAATCTCCTCTGAATTTCCAGAGAAGTCGAAGAGTCTCACTATAGCAGCGATTACTTGGACTACGAGAGTCGGGACGACCGAGCAAATCAAGAATACTTCGAGCGTGGCTACGATCGAGGCTCGGAGCTCTACACCCGGGAAGAGCAACGCGACAGGGATCGCGACCGGGAGCGCGAGCGTCTGGAACAAGCTCGAGCTCACAGCGACATATCGGTGGACTCGATCGAGCGCGGCCCGAGGACCGTCGGCGGAGTGCCGGCAATCGGTGGCTCCGCAGCGGCGGAAAGAGCCCAGGAGGCCTGGCTCGACGAGCTCGTTGCTAGAAGAAGCAAAATCGTCCAGGTCACCTACCCTCGTACGGCCAACAATGACAAGGAGCTGACGGTCGTTAGAGGAGAGTATTTGGAGATTCTGGATGATAGCCGTAAATGGTGGAAGGCGAGAAATTCGCGTGGACAGGTGGCGCATGTGCCTCACACTATTGTTACTCCACATAACCCGGCTATCTCGCCGGAAAGCGAGGTCTTTAATAACCCTCTATACGCGGCCAGATATCAGAGACAGTCTCATGGTTATAATTATGAGGTGAGTTGTTTTAAAGCTTTTTTGTAAGAAAGCTCAAAGGAACTTTAAAGCTGAAGACCGTATAGGCTCCGTAATGGTATAAAAATTTATTGGAATCTTTGATGGACAAAGTATTTGAAAACATAATGAATAAAATGTTTATACGGATGATTTCTAAAAATATGGGAAAAATAAAAGTAACCCGTAATCAGAATTTTTCCGATTTTTTGTAAATTAATTTATAAATTCTGACTGCATTTTACATTAAATTATAAATAGTAGATTTGAAGGATTGTTGTATGAGAGAAAATATTTGTGACATTGACATACATTTTTTCTTGCACTGTATATTAAATGGTAACTGTAAACTTGTACTGCAATAACTGTAGTATTTTTATTCCTTACACTTTTTTCATACTTGTAATTATTGCAGTATATTCGGTGATGATTTTACAATATTTTTTATAAATAAGTTTTAAAAACAGTTTATATCAACATCCCGGTTGCAAACGTCCTATAAAATCCAATAAAATACCTCTTATCCTATTAGGTTTTTACACCCGTTTTTCACGTATTTGTCACTTATTTTATTGTTTTTTTATAAGACCTTTGCAGCTGGGATGTCTTTTAATTTGTACATATATCAACATGTGTTAATTTGTACATGCTTTACAGGAAATATTGCAAAATTTTACTGACTCATGTAAAAAATGTTTATTTATAGGATTCGGAAATCGATGGTGCCAATACTAGTCCTGGATCGGAAACGACTCACCGAACCCACGCAATTCCGCCACCAGCCCCGGCGGACTGGGTCCGCAAGGAGCGACTCGGCAAGAAAGGTGAATTCAGATACTTTTAGCCCCCCTGAAATCAACCTCTTCGGACAAAAGCAGCCCGTGTTTGCTCGTGTGTGTTTTCCATTCTTTACAATTATTACATCACCACCTCTTTTTTTATAATACTTTTCAATTGTCAAAAGTAGCACTTGGAAAATCCAAAGCGACCAGCGACTTACTTTACGTATATCCAAAGCTACGTACCTCCTCGTCGTTTATTATTATATTGCTTCATCGTCAGAATCGTTTTAACGCTATGTGTCTGTATACTGTATGTGTGTAGGTGTAGGAGAAACTGTTGTGAAACTTTTCCGAGTTTAGTTTGTGAAGTGTTGGTCGTTTATTTTTTTTTTTCATAGACTTTTAGAGGAAGTATCGATGAACCAAATGTGCAAAGGCTGACGTGCACTGATTATGCGTTTGTTTATTTCTCTCGAAGTAGGATGAAACAGTTTTTTTCTTACGCTGAAAGGTCATTGTCATTATCATTGTCATCTTTATTAGTATTATTACTATTATACTTTATTAATAATATTATTAATATTCTTATTACTTTTTATTATATTATCGTCATCGTTATCAAACAGTATAGTTGTCGTGTAATATTGATAAAATTTTTTTATTTTTTACATAGAGATTCTTGAAAATAATATCTTATTGTTTTTTTTTTAATATTGATTGTTTATGTAGTTTCAAGTGGAACAATGGATAGTAAGCCTTAATCACTAACTAATAACCATTGTTTATCGATTTCTTATTTTGTAATAGTAATAATAAACTGAACCTTTAATAAGAAATATATATATTTATAAATTAACACTATATTTATGAATATAATGTTACATTAGTTAAGAAACATGTCAAAAATGTCTGACGACATTACAATATCAAATTTTTTTATTCTAAATTAAGGGAGTATAGAAGACTTAAGTGCAATTACATTTTGAAATAGACAATAGATATTTGTACAAAGTTATATTTTAAGATAAGAAAAAATATATATATGTACTTATCCAAAAATATATATGTATTATCTGTATGTGAGTGTACTTCATCAAATGCCTTTTCATATCGTTACACTAATTCCTTTCTATCCTTTTTACGTTATTTTAGAGCTTAATGGTTACTTGGTTTATAAGCAGTTTTATTATTCAAGAGTCATCATTTATTAAGCTTTATTGCTTAAAGTGTGTTGTCCTAAAAAATTTGTACTCAAAAGATCTTAAGCAACATCAATATTATTTAGGTAATACTTTTGATTCGGATAAAAGCACTTCCAGTAAAAGTTCGAGTACAAGAAGTAGTGAAATCAAAACGGAACGTATTTCACAAATTTTTAATTCTGAATTGAACCAAATTGAAGCAGTACCTCCAGTTCCACCTCCTTTACCAGAATTATCGAATTCCATGTCGAAAAAAGCGACGGCTATCGAACTGATTAGAAATAAGCAACCAGTCAAAGGTTAGTACTTGAAAAATTCTTTTATACGGAACTATTTTGAAACTAAAATTAAAATAAAATAAATTTTATTGCTCTTTATTTTTGTTGCTTCTTTAGTATTCTTTAACATTAATTCTTCTTTAGCAAAAAAATTTTTGAATTTAAATTAAAACATTCTTACATTTTTGTAAATTTAGAAAGGAATCAACGAGATCAAGTTCACGACGAATTAAAGCACGTATTAACGATGCGTCGTGAGAGAAAACTAATGAATGCAGCTGCATTTAATACTAATAATGAAAATAACACGTTACCGTATGAGATTCAATAATCAAATGACCAAAGGAGTTAAAGAAAGGTAAATAAATAGCAGATTTTTGAATATTCAAACAATGTATTATTTTTTACACAGATACTTTTGTACATGTAATATGTTTGGAAAATAAAGATAACAGATTATTAGAAATAATATTGCTTCAATTACTTAAATTTTAAAAGTCTCACATATTTACGTATAAATAGAAATCATAAATAAACTATAAAAATAAGATATGGTTAAAATCAAAATGAAAAATCTCATTTTCGAGGTTTTTAAATTACGTATACAAATAAAAAATCTTCGCCGTCTTGTTTCAGCTCAAGTAAAACATAGACTTTTACGTCCTTACGCACTTCTTATGTTACTTCTCTTCAATGACATCAAGCAAACGCCCATTATAAAAAAGTATTACAATTATAGTATTAAAAAATATTACAAGTTTTGATAATCATCTTATAAAATTTATAAATCTACAAAAACGAATTAGAGTTATGTATCCATAATGAGTTTGGCTGTTTTCAGAACTACGAATCAGGCTTTATATTGTAAATAAAGTGAATAAAATTAATATTTAAAACCTTTATAATATTCAGTATGTTTCATTGCAATTGAATATCATATATCACAGATATAGTAAATTTCTTAAAGTGAAGTCGTCATGAAAAGAAAAAAGTTAAGAAAATGGAAGTATTTGGGAATAGAAAAATTAAAAACATTTTGTTTTCATAACGATTTCACACTGCACGGGGAAATAAGTAAACTCACTGAGATACTAAAACAAACAATAATCGTGCACCTATATAATGTGATACTCACATTTAAAGCTAGTCACTGTGATGTGTTTGTAATACTTAATATTATAAAACGATACCCCCCACATCAGAATTACATCATCTCATTATTTTCCGAAATTTCTCTAATTCAAATATACTCTCGGACAATCTGAAATAAAGTATGCTCAATTTATTAATGTGTTCCAAATTTTATTTTATAACAAAAATTTATGATGTAATAAAGTTTACCTTCCAAAGCCGTTGATAAGCGCTACGATTTCACTTCTCTCTAAGAAAAATTGTTTTTTATTGAAATGCGACAGCGTTGGCTCGTACTTGTCAAACTTGCCAGAAAATAAAATTTTCAATGTTGTTCCTAAACCTTGTATTTGAAGTTTACCCCACAACTTGCATTTATCGCAACCAACGCAATCCATTATTCTAGATATATTTCTAAAATGCTGTTTAAATTCTTCTTTTAAAACTTGTGCTTCCACACCACCATTAAACATTACACTTTCATTGAAATGATCAGGAAACGTCCTAAAAAGTAATTAAATGTCGCATAATATAAATGCAAATTAGCACGCAAATTTTTTATTGATAAATTTGTAAATTAGTTACCTGATTATTTTTAAAATGTCGTTCATAGCTAGCCTAGTATCTCTATCTTCATCTTCATTACCAGTATAGTATTCTTCCCTTTGTAAATAAGGTGCCGCTTTGACAAGCGCTCTTAATTCTAACATGTACACAAAATAAAGATTTTTTAACCAATTTGGACCCTCACCACCAGTGGTTTCTGGTGCAAAACGTTTGTGTAATTCTTCTAAATTAGGTCCCCATAATCCTTCAGGAGCTACTTCTAAACGACTCTGAGATGATAATAAATATTTGGAACACAAGTGAATATTTATGCTAGCATGAAGTCCTGAAACAATCCTATAAAATACTCTTTTTTCTAAACACATTGCTGAAAAATAAAAAAATATTCATTAAAAGTTACATTTTTTAATAGTAGTTTTTTAAAATAGGTGAAAAATAAATTACCATCAACTTTTGATGATTGTATATAAGTTTGTGGTGAATTTTCTGGTCTGTAAAATAAAAATTATTGAATGTAGAATTTTCATTAACTCGAAATATACTTAAGAAAATAAAAAATATACCTAAAGCAATTCTCCATATAAATACTACGCCATATCCTATGTGCACTGGGCCCTTTATATCCTGTATACCTTTCTGGATTCAAAAGTAAATCTACATATTCACCAGAATCAGTTTCGGTAACACAAAAATTATCTTGAGCATCGTCATGCTTTTGCCAACGCTCAAATTCCTTGTAGTTTTCAGAGCTGTAAATCAAATCATATTAAACTCTAATCTAATCTCTAATCCATCTTTCTTAAATTCCATTTGAATTACCTTATCGTGGTATTCAAGTAACCTAATTCTATATTATGATCATGTATGTTTGGGTCACAATCTGTTATTTGCATATTAGCTTGGTACTTATCCGCTGGACTTTCATTGACATGTATATTTCTTGGAAGTTCACCTTTTAATCCTACTGGAATATCTTTCTAAAAAGAGATTAGAAAATATTTTGAGAACTTGAAACACTTGTGTATACATCAGATAAGAAAATCAGCTAAAAACTTACCTCTTGACATGGCTTAACATGACAAAACCGAATAGCACACTTGCTGTCATCAGCCCAAAAAGGGCAATCTCTCTCCAGATTCACTTTATAGAATCTAAAGTAATCCCTGACTAGAAGACTCTGTAATCTAGGGTAGACTTTGACATTGTTAAAATAATCCACGGTATCCACAGTACAACTGCAGTCGTCAATGATACCGTTCAGCTGAAAAAATACGCAGAACATATGTTACTACTCGCTACTCCTACGAAACCGTAAATAAACACAGGCACTCAGTACATTAAACTCCCGTTAGACATAACGTCAGCAAAGGCCACTTATCGTACATAAAGAGGCAGGTTAAGAAAAAAAATGAGCGAGCAGATACCTTGCAGAAGCACTGATCGTGGGCGCGCTGTTCATTCGTCCCAAAATAATTGCCGCTCGCAAGCGCGAGGGCCAACAGCGCGAGCAGCAACAGTAGTAGCGTTCGCTCGAGTCCGGCCATGTCCTCACCTGCTGAGCATCCCGAGCCCTACTGTCGGCTGTCGCTCGCTCACTAACGCTGCGCGCGCGTCTGCTACCTGCGCAGCAGCACGTAGCTCCTTCCAGATTTGATTTTCGGACTGAGCTTTCTCTGCTGCTTTTCGAACTGTCTGTGATGATGTGTCTAATGAACGCCTCGAAAAACCCAGCTCGTTTGTCAGTTAGTTCCACGTGGGCGCGAGCGATAGGTGACGCGCCACAGCTGAGCATTTACGCCTGTCGAATAGATAACGGAGGCATGCCAAATGATAGCTTTTACGACGCTCATTTGCGATAGTAAATTATTACGACACGACCTTCTTTTTGAAGCGTAATTTTTTTATTCAAAAAATACATATCTGCTTGAGATAAAGCATTATAAAAGTATGAGTATTTACAATTTAAGATTTAAGTTTTGTAATGAGGTTTAGACATAGTGATCTTCGTAGTTTTCTTGGCATTCCAGAAGATTATTTATACTTTCTTTGAATTCATCTTGTTCTAATCCTAAGCTTTCAAAAGCGTGGAATTTATTTATGCTCCTGATTTTTTTGACATTTTCATGCAGAGCTTCATACATCTGAACCATGAAATTACCATTATGCAAACCAGCCATAACTGGAACACTTCTAACATCTAAAAATAAAAAAATTATTCTATTATTGAAAGCACACTATTATTGTGTAATAAAAATGAAAATTTCAATATCATTCACCTTCTGTTCTTACATCTCCTGATACATCTCCATTTATCTGAACATTATTTTTAAATATTTTTGGATAGGGATTTTTAATTTGTAATGCTCTTTCAACAGTTGTTAAATAAGTTCCACAGCCTTGACCAGCACAATCCAAGAATAAACTCATCATCTCATGAACAGAAGAGCTTCTGTAAGCCCCTTTCATCATCTGTTCTAAAGCAGCTTCGTGACCCGCAGGACGTTTCAAACGACTTTCTGGAATGCCTCTAAGAGCTAGGCTATGCATGGTATGATTCATGTCTATGTTACAATGAGGTGTCAATGTTTTCCAAGGACAGGAACCATCAAGATTATCTAGCATGTCTATCAAGTCTTCATCTTTGTGTAAAGGAAATGGTAAACTTAAGCTAGTAGCAACAGCTTTTCTGCCAAATTTATTTAAGTCAGCACAAAGATCTGATAGAGATGACATTGTATACTTTTTATGTCTATAGCGTATGCTAAGAGTATCCAAAGCTGTTGCCAGTAATGCACTTGTGTGATATTTGAGATTAGATTTGTAAGTGAGGTCTTCAAAAATGCGTGGTTTTGTTGGTGTAGGCCAGCTGTTTTCACTACAGCATAGGGGACTGAATAAAGAGGCGTTTTCTCCTATCTGTTGCCAGCAAAGAACTGTATTGATTATTTTTACATAGTCAGAAAAAGAGCGATTTCTGGGGGCTGCATCTATTACTGGCCAAGTTATAATGCTCTTGCCATATTCATCTCTTAAATGTTGAATGCATGATGCCCCTAAGCCGCTAAAAGCATCATTAACATCAAATAGAACCTAAATAGAAAAGTTCATTTAGTGAAAATATTTAAAAATATAAAAAATACAAAACTTATCAGACCTGAAAACCTTGCATTAAATCACATTCTTCAACATATGCTCTTATTCTATCTGCAAAGATTTCAGAAAATTTAGTAGTTTTCCATAAATTCTGACCAGCAGGGAACACATTAAAAAGCTGAGTTGTAGATTCATGTTCATATTCTGTTATAACATTAACAGTTCTTGAGTTATATCTAGGGATTAGATAATCGACCCATTTGTTTGATTCATTTTCCAAGTCAAAAGAAGTTTCTCCTTGATTTCCTGCTTGTTGATCTAAGCTTTTTACAAAAGCTGACTTTTCTGCTTTGGGCTCTTCAGTCTTTTCTATTTTGGTTTCATCCCACAGTATTTCTGGTCCCTGATCAAAACTTTCTGGGAGAATTTCTCCTAAATTGCCTTCTTCACTGAGATATCCTAAAGATCCTTTTAAATCTGCAATAAGTAATCTTGGGGTGTAAGTGACTTTCTGAAATAACAATTTAAATAAAAAATTTCAAGATTTTGAAGTAAAAATTGTTATTAATATTATTTTACCTTTCCAAATTCTCCTTCTCTGTATAAAACATCAGGATTTATTTCAGAAGGATTTTCAGGATCATAAGAAAAATTTGTTTCCTGTTGAAAAAAACAAAAATGTAATATTCACTTCAGCAGTTAAATGATATTATATAAAGCTAATATGTTTCAATTTTAAGTTTTTTTATTTAACTAACAAAAATCAAAATACTTACTTTATATATTATTTGTTAATTTTTGAATTACACAATTTATGGAAATTAATTATCAAGGGGCGCGGGAGCGCCCCGAAGCAAGTATAAGATTTACCTGAATATTCCACCAATGTGTACCTATAAAATTAGCATAATGTCCTAATTGAATTGTTAAGATTTCCCTCGTTGCCATTGTTTTTATTTATAATTGACGACTGCCGTTCATAATATTTCTAACCTACATATAAAAGAATATATTATACAAATTGACAATGCTAGGCGTAGTATATCATTAAACTCTAAAGTTTTTTTATTTGTGTGATTAATATATTATAATAAGTTTCATATTTAAAACTTTTAAAGTATTTACTTGCTCAAGACAGGATAATTTATGAATTTTAAACAAAACACGTCAACCGGTTCGACGTTCTACACGTGCTGAAAACACTTGACGTCATCGTAATTTTCACTGAATTCCCTTCAGGATTGGTTAAAATCCAATAAAAGTGTGGAACTAATGGCCAATCATTGAACAAAGTGCATTGCTGATTTTTTCATTCAAAAAACCGAAAAATATGTATTTAGTACTTTGTTATTAAAAATGGTTGAAAACAATAAATTAAAACAAATTCATAATAAAATACTTTTAATAGAAAAGTTTTATTTATATCAAAAATACATTTTGTAAACAAAAAACGTAATTATCTTATTGATAAGTATTTTTTAAATAATTTAATCAATGGAAAATATCTTAAATTAAAATTAACATCTTCTAAAATTCAAATCTTAAATATTACTCTTTCACTTTTACCTATGTTATTAGGAACTTTAGTAATTATCATTCCATTCTGACTTTGCAAGGCAGGAGTCTAAATGCTCATTCATCAAAGCCTCTTTCACTAACGTCATGCATAAAGGACATGGATACTTATCTAAAATTTCTTTTTTAAATTCAGTACTTTTTGGGAATTCAAAAAAACTTCCTACAGAGCTTTCATTAAAACTTTCATCGCTATTTTTACTGTCATTAAGTACGGTACAACTTTGATTGAAACTTTTATGACTCTTTTTGCTGTCATTAAATACAGAAGAATTTTGATTGAAACTTTCATTATCATCTTCACTGTCATTAAATACAGAGGCAACACATTCTTCTAAGTGTTCATTTAAACTTACACCAGGTTCAAGAGGCTTATCACAGATTAAGCAATGATGCGGAGAGTCATGTAAATCAATTGAACTAGAGGTAGAATTATGTGCAGAAATAACATCATCTTCTTCTTCATTTGTATTATTTCCGAGACATTTATCCAAGTGAGCATTAAAAATGTCTGGTGATACTTTCTTGTTACATAATGGGCATTCAACATGATTTGAATTTGACGAGCTTTCATTTTTTAACATCTTGTTAGGTGATGAATGGTTAATGTCACTTTTTCTTTTTTTGCTTAAATTGCTAGGAATTACTTCTGGCTCTTCTGTATTTAATAAACAAATATCCAAATGATCATTAACCTTAGATTCTTCAATAGTCTTATTACAGTTGGGACAATTAACTATTATTGTTGTAAGATCTATGTGACTGTTTATCTTTGTAGTACTGATAGGTTTATTTGATGGACTTGATTGCACAAAAGAATTATTTTTTTGCGATTTATTACTTGAGAATTTGCTATTATCAAATTTATCTAGTAAAATGCTTCTTCCTCTACTGTTTCCTCCTAATGTTTCAGAGAAAGAAAAACGTGAATTTTTTGAAGAGGAACTGGTTGAAGAAGTATTGTTGAATGTGCTAAATTTATTATTACTACTTGTACTACTATTTGTACTACTAGGGCCACCTGTACCCCATCCATGCACATTATTAGTACTATTACCAAGTTTCTTTAAATCTGTTTGGAAGCTTGCCACAGAATTATTTTTGATGTTGCTCAAACTGCTTCCCTGTAATTGATTTGGATTCTTTGGTGCTTTTACACCTATATTTTTAATACTGTTTGGACTAGTTTTAAATAAATCTGTCTTTTTTGATGTACTTTTTCCTTGACTATTTTTATTATTATCAGTCTTAGTAACCCAATTAAGTATATTACTTTTTCCAAATGATTCAGAAGGCTTTGATTTATTCATTGTATTATTCTTCTTATTTTTAGGTTCTGCTTTTTCTGGTTCTTTAATTTTAATAAATTGCCCACCACATGTAGCCTGATGTTGAGCCCACCAAAAGTCATTGGGTCCAGGAGCACGATTCATAGCTCTTCTTACAGTACCAAAAAAAGGTGCTTTCTTTTGACAAGGGCCGTTACACCTCCACCAGTGCTGTTTATACAATCTAACTTCCTCATGAAAATCATGGTACACCTGCAATAAAATGATAAACAAAATTAAAAGAGGTTTCTAAAATAGATTTAGATGAAAGAGTAGAAATTACAGTAATATTTGTCCCTGCTTCTTTGTTAATTCTTTTCATGTGGCTTTTAAAAACTGGTCCATGTCCATCTCTGTCTCTGTTGTCATTGATGAGAAACAGATAAGCATGAATCATTTCATGCTAAAAACGATTTAATTTTTTGTATTAATTAAGTTTACAATAAAATACAAAAGAATTTCATAATCTTACCAATAAAGTTTCAATTAAATCTTTCCTTGGCCTTAACTTTAGTAATGGAGTGCTCAGTGAAATGATACATTCTTTACTTCTTGGATGAAATGTACAAATACCTGCGCAACTGTTAACAAAAAAGTCAAGGTAAAACTTTTAATCCAATTAAACTAACAGTAGATGTGCAATAAAGAAAATCTTACGATGTCATTCTTGGACTCCACTTCACTTGCACAGGAAGCAACACATTCCAAAAAAATTTTTGATTGAACTGAATAAAGAGAGTATAAATGTTTGGTGTAGGATCTATGTACTCTAGAGTTTCATCTATTAGAGTTCTAGGACGATAGTTTTCTTTCTGGAAAATACATATTATTTGATAACTAATTTTTTACAAAGTAATTGTAAAAAAGAAATTTAAAAATTCTCAAATTAACCTCCTTCGGGAACACTGCATTTTCCGTGACACCAGTACAATTCAATTGATCTTGAATCGATCGTGCTACTTTTTCATCGTACTTTAGTAAATTCATTTTTCAACACTAAGTATCTAATATTCATTTATAAGCAAAAAATTTGCGAAGGCAAACAAAAATTTCTTCCAACAATGATCACACAAGCCGCATAAGAAAAGAGCGCGCTGTCTAAGATTCGTTACGAAATCACAACTGGCGGGACTAATTTCTGTTCGGCCACGACATACACAGATCAGCTGGTCAGACAGAATTTTGAGTAATTATATAGTTAAGATTTTTGCCTGATCTAGTACTAATAGTTGAGTAAAATAAAAGGTAAAATATAAAGGTCGAAATGAGATTTTCGGCACAGTTCTTTGGAAAAAATTTCAAAGATCTGCTAATAAGTATAAGAAGTTTCCTCTGTAATTCTGGTCTGCTAGCGGTAAATCGCCGCAGCCGCAGACAAGGTTACAACAAAATACTCGCTAAAGCGTAAAAACAAAATCAAGCTTTTTTACATAACCCCATTTTACGAAGAATACATTTTTAAAAATTCTGTTACAATTTTTTTTCAAATCAGTCAAAAGTTCTATGAAGTGGGAATTTGAGCATGAATATTGAAACTTCCTTTTGTAAATAAAACCGATTTTTTAATACTAATTTATTTCTTTATATTTTTTATACTTCGTATTTGAGAAGAAATAAATAATAATTAAAGAATATTAGTTTTATTTAATATTTTTGTAATTGTATTTTATATCTTTTATATATTTTATAAATCTTTTTCACTAACGTTAAATTTAAAATCTATTTTAAATTTTAGCGCGGTTTTGTTGGAACAATGTATATAGTTCATCATGAAACTAATGTGAATTGACCTTAATCCGCGTGTCGTGTAATCCAGCCTTTTTCCGCTTCTTTGAGGTTAAAACAGACGGAATCATGAAGGCTAAAGGAGAAGTAAGTTAATTATTATAATTTTTTATGTTTCTTTTATACTAAAAGTTTGAAAATAGATTCTTTATTTTTTTCAATTGATTTTGCATATAAATAAATCCTATTTTGAACTTCAATATATATGAAAACATACATTTTAGCGTAGAAACTATCACGTGTGTTGCTTCTGAATCGCGTAATTGCTTGAAAAAAATGCTTAATTAAGATAATATATTTTTGCAAAGCATTTTTTATATAAATTAGTTTTTAAATGATGAGAAAATTGTTGTTTTATTGACCGATAAACTGATTAAACACAAAAGATTTCCTAACCTTTTCATTGCTTTCTCAACAATGCTAAATTTAGTAGACAGATGAATCGCTCATAGGCAATTATTATAAATAAAATTTGTGATTTCATGACATCCTAAAATTTTAATTTTTTAATCTGATTTAATTTTATTACATAATTTTGTTAAATTTTTACAGTTGAAGGAGTTTGAAGTTATTGGGCGCAAATTGCCCTCGGAGAAGGAGAAGAACACTCCTCTCTACAAAATGAGGATTTTTGCTCCTGATGCCATTGTTGCCAAGTCTCGATTTTGGTATTTCTTGCGTCAACTTAAGAAGTTCAAGAAATCTACTGGTGAAATTGTTTCTTTGAAGCAGGTAATATAAACTTCCAAATATCTATATACAAACCTTTATGTAGAAATTAATACTAAAGAAGCTTCTGTTTTATTGCAGATCGCAGAAAAGTCCCCAATTAAGATCAAGAACTTTGGTATCTGGCTGAGGTATGACTCTCGTTCTGGAACCCACAACATGTACCGTGAATACAGAGATCTGTCTGTAAGTGGCGCAGTTACTCAGTGCTACAGAGATATGGGAGCCCGTCACCGTGCCCGAGCACATTCCATCCAAATTATTAAAGTGGAAGTTGTTAAGGCTGCTAATTGTCGCAGACCTCAAGTTAAACAATTCCATGATTCAAGGATCAAATTCCCTCTGCCAAAGAGGATTCAACATCGTAAACAAATGCCTCTGTTCAGCGTCCGCAAGCCAAGGACCTATTTCCTTTAAATTTTTGTAATATATTGTCAAATAAAAATTGAAAAATGACAATTAATTTACATTGATATGTTTTATTTAATAAAGTTTCATATTTTCTTAATCCTAGACTGCAAAGAATGTTTTAATACTAGAAGCATAGAAAAATTTTTTTTATAAATTTAATTTTTTTTAAAAAATTTATTTCTATTTTATAGAAAATGCATTAATTACGTTGTATGCATTATTTACAAAAAATCAATATTTACAAAAAAATACATCATCTGAATGACAATGACAATATCAACAATATCCATTTTGAATAACTTGTAGTATCTTTACTTATTCTGTCTTTTCTCTAATTCTAAAGAGTCCCGTAAATTCTCTTCAGGTAACACTTTTTTCATAGTATTATTAATCCACTCCGAGATTGCCAACTCTCTCTGCTCGTTCTCAGTCAGCTTCTCCTCCGATTCCACTCTGTTCGAATCATTATCAGCATATCTATCGAATACAATCGTACTTTCATCCTCTTCGTCGCTCGGAACGTGAAGCTCCACGCTGATCAAACCTGGTTCCTGTCGAGGAGTCGAATGCACCTGTTGATCGGTAGGAAGGACGTTTGCGATCTCTGTCGCAGTTGCGTTCTTCTCGATCTGTTTCTCTGGCCTTTTCGGAAAGCACGAAAATGAGTTCCATACGTTATTCAAAATATTCATGGTTCCTGCTTATTTATGTTTATCCCTTTCATTAGATTTTTGTTGTCATTTTTTGGAAAATTTTGTTCTTTTTATGAACGATTTGTGAAGTCTTGATACATTAGCTCGAAAGTAATTAAAGGTAATCTTTGAAAACTACAGGTGCCACTATATAGGTGTATTTTCTTTGCTTGTGATTATCAAGCATACCTTTCGTAAACGTACAATGAAATTTTATCTCTGTCCAATCGCCGTGCCTTTGATTAGGCGCCGTGAGAAAGTGTTTAAAATTAACTGAGCATTAAGTAAGAACAAGAATTCTTTAAATATATTTAACATTTTTAGGAAGGGATATTTTTAAATTTATTTAACAGAAAATTTTTTTATTAAGTAGTAAAAGTAAAAAGTGCATATAAAATGCAGGAAAATGAAAAGCTATTTTATTATTTTTTTTTTTTTTTTTATTATTTTTTTCAATATATTTTTTATCGTAAAAGCCTAACTATTAATAGAAAAATTTGGCGTGCATCAGAGTGCAAAATAAAAAATTAAACATATTTTCAAAGCAGTTTTTTCTTGTCTTATTTCATGCTCTCACTCAGGCTCAATTTACTGCATTCAATGGGTCTTTTCTTACCATTTTTTCGCATGTTTTGATTTTTTGCAATATAAGTAGTATAAAAGCATATGTAGCAGGAACGTTAATAGAAAAAAATAAATATTTTTTACTGGTATGTATCGCTTAAAATGGTATTGTGAGGTAGAAAATCAAAATGGAAAGTTGCAATATTAACGCAACTAGTAACCGCGACGATGTCTTAACAATAACAAAATCTTAAGAATTAACGTAATAATGGTACAGTTGTTATTGCGCTTACCTTGTACTGATG
Organism: Ormyrus pomaceus; assembly: GCA_900474385.1. Lineage (NCBI taxonomy): Eukaryota > Metazoa > Arthropoda > Insecta > Hymenoptera > Ormyridae > Ormyrus > Ormyrus pomaceus. The sequence goes on from UCOM01000406.1 coordinate 32,492, forward strand.
TGATCAATTTTTATTATAAATTTATGAAGAAAAATGTAATTCGTAAATTGTAAAAAACTTAATTCTATTCTGTGTTTTTATTTATTAAAAAATTTATTAACAAAAATATAATTAATAAATAATAAATGATCATTCTTATCTTTATGTCACGTACAAATTTATTTTTGTAATCTCTGCAACTCACGAACATTTCCTGTATGACAGAGCTGTTCAAAATTAATTCTTTTTACAGAATTAATTTGGAATAGTTAAAAAGAATTCATTTGGACTAGTTTTGCCGTCTGGGTTTACAATCTATTAATTATAAAAAATGTCTGAATTTACGAAAAGCACAAGTTTGTTAAATAATAAAATACTTTAATTCAAAAAATATATAACTTTAATTTTCAAAAAATTATGTACACCTCATTTTCACAAAATTAATTTGGATTCTACGAAAGCTTTTCGGCGATGTATTTGTCAAAATATTTTAATGTATTTTGCATGTCCATGTAACCTGCTAACTTGCAGGCGTCCTCCAGAGGAAGCCACTTAAAGTCCTGATGCTCGTTCGACATTGTGACCTCTTTCGATTTATTCGAAAGTTCGGCCAACCAGTAAATCACAATTTTTGGTTTGTCTTTTACCAGGTAATTTAGTTCCTGCTTTGCGTCATCAAATATTTTTAAATCCTCTTTCAAATATCCGGCCTCTTCTTGAGTTTCTCTGATCGCTGTTTCCATATCAGATTCTCCGGGATCGACGTGACCTTTGTTTGATTTTCAGTTTTAAGTCATTTGTTTGCTAAAGAATCCAAAATAGTTTCGTTTGATTTCGAATGTGTGTACCTTTCGGTGGTGTCCAATGATGTTCACCATAGGAAGTCTGCATGAGCAGGTATTCGATGCTTCCGCAGAGTCGCCGGAAAATGATGAATCCGCAGGCACGTTTTGCTGCTGTCATAATTTTCAATTTTTAACTTTATCTGCTCTTCGACAAGTAGTGCCTTTGAACGACTGTAAGGTTAGAGATTGCAATGGAATACTTTGTTTGTATGCAATTGACATGCGCACACAATAGAATCGTGCTTCAGCTGATAAAGTAGAAAATTTTTTCCGAAATAAAAATTGATTTGTTATATATAATAATGTATAGAAAAATAAAATTTGAACTAATAATTTAAAAGAACATTTGAATTAGAATTAGAAATAAAATTTTGTAATTGCAAAAACATGGAGCAGTTTTGGGATCACTGGTCCACTAAACATTAAAAAGAGATTAATTTCTTGTTATTATTGATTGTACAGTGTAAAGTTGCATTTTGTGTATAAGAAGCAACATTGTGTTTGTCATTTGTATCCCTAATTCTGCCTCATGTTTTAAATCTTTCAAACAATAAAAATCTTGTGATATAAAAAATTGTAGGTATCTATAACTGTAAGAATGGCAGTTAGGAAACAATACGTGTTACCATTTTATTATAAACGATTTTTCTACATTTTGGCTAAGAGATACCGATCACCAGAAAACACTTGGCAAAGCTTTTTTTTATGTACCCTATCTACAAACAAAAGTGCTGAGTGTTTATTTTATACGTGATAGGAATATTCATGTAGTTTTTTTGTTTTTTGTTGCGAACGGTTGTATACAGGCAATGTCTTTGTCCTTTTTAGAAATTTATACCGAAAAAGGAGTATGAACTTAAAAAAAATAAAAGCTTGAGAACTTGTGGCCAGATGAAGAAGTCACAACCGCGTTGTCCATCCAGCCGTCGGATCACTAACTCTTTGACCAGAAATCAACGAGAGAGTGTGTATTTTATTCACTTAACTAATGAAATTCTCCCTTGGATGGTGAACTATAATTCCATTTATTTATACAATATCTTTTTCGTTCAAGCAAATCATCCAAGGCTGGGTCATGTGGTTTGTCCTTCGTCTTTTTCTTTTTTTAGATAACAATATAATAATTTTATCTACGTAGTATTAAGGGTTTCTGTACCATTTATATTACTAGGGATCTTATCGATTAACCGTTAATTATATCCACTACTACAGCGACAATTTACAGAGACAGTCGCGCATTAACGCTTGAATATTGTACTCGATGCACTGCACTGTTTACATGATGAATGAATAAAAGTGATCTTTGCACATGATTTCCTACCAAAGATGCTTTACATTAGTTCCTATGTTAAATTTACGTTTTTTTTTTATCAACAAGAGAATTGAATTTTTTTTAACGTGATTTACTCGATATTTTTTTTATTTTACATTGTTGTCTTCACTTAGTCTTGGATTGTAAATAATTTGATTGCAAAAAAATTGTGTGTACATTTATATAACGCTTGTTTTGCTTTTAAACTTCTTGTTTCTTACACACATAAAGAGAACAAGTGTCTCAGTGCCTTTTGACGTACACACATTGTGTCTTTTTTTAAGAATTTCTTTTTGTTATTATTGTAAGATCATTTATCCGAATCAACGAATGATGCAGATTACTGATCACGAAACTTAGTTGCTATCAGTCATTTATCGATTTACAGCACTGCGTATTACAATGTTCTACGTTTCATTTATTTTCTTTCGTCTTGAAATACATGGAATTGATCATTCATAGCAAGTATTAGAAATATGAAAAATCAATCTTGTACAGCGTGTAAATAAATTAGTCTTGCTAACAGTAACAAAGTTAATTAATTTTAGGCGATGACTTTGATGTTTAATGAAGCTCGCCACGGTTATGTGTCATCTTACGTAATATTTTTTTATCATTCCATTTTTTTCAACATGAGGATGAATTCATTTAATCTAGTACCTTTATTCAATTATCATATTTACACTCTATCTGCGATTTGCCTTACAATACCACTAGACTTTTTTTGTTCGATCAGCCGCACTTTACACATTCAATCGCAGAAGAATAAAGAGTACAATATAGCCGATTGTAATACCTAAAATTATTGTTAAATCTTTTGTAGAAACAGCAGATCTTGGCGGCAATTGTTCAGGTTTTCAAGTGCGTTTTCACTCTCTTACTTTCACTCTCTCATACGTATTCTCACTGTCAGTCAGATAATCCTCACATACACACTCGCACACGTACGTAAATTGTTCGACTCGATATTCGATCGAAATCTACATTTTACGGATAAATCTCTTCCCTTCTAGCTTTATCATAATACATCGCCTTTGACTTTATTGAGTTATAATTATATAATAATAATAATAATAATAATGCAATAATAATAACTATTATTATCATCAATAAATTGTCTAGTGTGTATAATGCTGTGTAACTGCGAACTTTTAGTGTACATAAAAAAGTAAAGCATCATAAAAATGATCAAAAAATTGATTATTAGTCGACTTTACGTAATTTCATTGGTGATAAATCATCGTGTCGTTGACTCGACTAACGGTGTTAAACATTAGTTTAAATTTAAAGGTGTTTGAAAAATGATCATTGCTCTTGGTGTTGAATATTTTTGTGTTTATTAAAAATCCTTAATGTATATAGTAAAATAATTAATACTTTGAATAATGACATACATGAGTTGTTAGCCAAATCAAGAATCGATCGATTTACGACTACTAAAATTACATAAATTGACCTACTGCTTTCACGTACGCAGCCCTTATTTTAATACATCGATTTATAGCGCAGCTTTATTTGTATCCACCACGTCAAGATGAGGATGTAAACATAAGTGTCTTTTCTCCTTATCTCTTACAATCTCTTTTATCCTGAAAGAGTCCAATTATACTGTCCTACCCGTAAACTAGTCACCGTGTCAACAAATTCCTTCGCAATGAAAGGAGGAGTCCGGACAACGTAGTCGTCTACTAGCGCGTACGCTTTAACATCCTCTTAGATACAATAATTTTGCTTCTTATCTTTCGTTTTTAAATTTACAACAGTTGCTTTAAAAATACTACTAACGTCTTGGGGGCGACGACTACGGCGTCGAGACCCGTAGCGTTTTTTTTTGTGCCAAGTAAACAATAATACTGTCGCTAGCAATGATTTTCACGCACAGGGACTGAAAGAGTAACCAATTACATTCCGAGTACACGATAATTGACACGTTGACATTGACGATTACAGAGAGGTCAATGTGCAAACAAGATAAACCGAGTTAAGAAATCGTGGTGGTACCACGATATCCAATAACGAAGCAGAGCGCTCAGTCCCGAGGAGAAAAAAAGAGGAAAGAAGCCAAGTAATTAAGCAGAGATGAATGCGCGACGCGATGAATCAAGTGCGCTCAGGTTTGGCACTCGAGGGGGTGGCTTGCTGGAGAGAGTATTCTCAAAATACGTAAAAGCCTTCTCTCTTTCTCAGACAAAGATCTCCTGATCGTCCGAATCGTCCGAGTCGTCCGAGTCAGTGTCCTCGCCGAGGAAGTAAAGGACGAGCTGCTCGCAGGGCACTTGGTGTCCGTCGTCCGTGGCGGGTTATGGGTTGTTATCGATGGTTGCGTTGCTGGTTGTGGTGCTGATGCTGGTGCTCGTGGTGGTAGTGGTGGTTGTGGTGGTTGCGTTGCTGGTGCTTGTGGCTGTGGTGGTGGTGGTGGTGGTGGCGAGCCCGCCTGCGGCCGGCAGTCACAGCTTGAGCTCGTTCGCTATCTTGCTGGCGATGTTCTTGAAGCCAATCGACGTGCCCGAGATGCGCTTGAAGCGCACTCCGTTCAGGGATAGGCGCGGCAGCTTGCACACCTCTATCTCCCACTGCACCTGGCTGTCCGTAGCCGCGTCCCCGTGTGCGCACAATAGCAGAAAGCGTTCCAGCTGCTCGTAGTGGCACTCGTTCGCGTCCAGCACCTTAAGGAAATCAAACAAATTCTATTTTAATCATTTGCAATTTTTAATAGCGGAGATAGTTTTTCTCGATATTCTTTTAAGTGACAAAAAAATGTTATTATTGAAAAATGTTAGTGATTCTATTTCATTTTGTAGTTTTTTTTACTGAAATTTGACTTTTTAATATTAAGGAAGTCTTGAATTTTAATTGAAAACAGTATGTGCAAGTAGAAAACTATGTTCTTTTGACAATTAAAATCGTATTTACTTTATAATAACACATTGTGTTTTTTTTATGTTTAGCGTAATAAAAATAAAAGATCTCAATTAAAAGGAAAGACTTTGGATTTTCACGTTTCAGAAAATAGTTAAATTTATATAATGATCTCATTTTGAAATAATGCCAAATTATTTTCACTTTTATGTAATAATAAAATATGCTCTTTTATGCATCTGAATTTTATTTTAAGAAATAGATTGATATTGCTTTTTTATTTTGAAAATATATTTATGAAAATACGTGTCTTTTAACGATCTCGTTAACTTTAAATATCGAAAAAACTTACGGTTCCAGAAAAATGTTAAAATTTGGTGTTATTTTTATTCATGTTTCATAAAGTTATCCTTCACCAATTGAAGTAAGTCAGCTGTTAATTACTCTTTGATAAAACAAAGTTAAAAGTAAATTATCAGTAGCCACTGATAAAATTAAAGTTATACAATATTAACAATCTAATTTTAGGTTTATTTAATTAACAAAGTTTTGCAATTACATGTTGATTTAGTAACAACTTTTAGTACTTTGTTGTCGTCTGTCAAGCTTTAAATATAGTTTTATATTATTTACAGATAATAAAACGTCATAAAATTGAAAACAGTCTAGATTTATCTAAAAATATTGGATTTTTAATTATATTTAAAAAAAATTTTAGCCATAATCAAATTACAAAATGGCTAATCTATATAAATTACCATTTGAAAATTTTTACAATAAATGATAATTTTTCTAACTCTGCTGACACTGTAATGATGGTAATTTTCATTTGATCATTTCTTTTAATATATTTATTTAAACAAAAAAATCTAAAACTGTAATATTACCTTTCGTATTTCTGACATGATTTCTAAGGGATCTCTACTGCTGGTAGTTTTCATGCTCCACGTGAAGCGTAGGCTCCGTGGTTTCACCTGTTCGTCGTTGGTAGTCGCACCACTGCAACAGAAAATTTGCTCTCTCAGTCATTACCGCCAAGCAAGCATCGCTATGCCGCTTACTTGCCGCATCTTGACAAAGTTCTCTTTTACCGGTTCATCCAGTTGACTCGACAGACAAATTGTGACATGCAAAATTTAGCAAAGGCATCGATATCAAATATATGAATAGAATACATCGAGAGTTTATTTTACTATGTTCTTAATTTAAAGTCATGCTCTAACAATATCTAACAGACTTTACAAAAAGGTACAACATTTGATTTTACTTGTTTGAATAATTTACGTACTTATTCTTCTCGTTCAAAAGAACTTTAGTTAATCGTAAAGAAACAGCAAATAATAGAATTCCGATTCGATAAAAGCGATTAAGAAAAAAAAAGAAAAATAAATAAAGAAAATGGATCGTGGTAAAATGGTATGCAAGAACGTACCTCACTACTGGGTGCTTTGGGGATACGGATGGGTCCATGGGGCTGAAATAACAAAACAAAGGCATTTGCTAACAAACACTAGAATGTTTAAATAATCGGTTTTTGGCGCGCACACACCACCACCAGATTATTGGTCTCTTATATGGTTTTTCTTACAGTACTGTCTTTTTGCCGTTGCACGTTCTATTGCAGTCTTTGTTTTCGTTATTTTTGTCAAAAACGGGAATAAATAAGCGCACGTTAAAAAGAACTCAGCATCAAAATAATACAAAAAAGGTGGTACTAAATAACCTCTTTGGCAAAAAATAACAAAGACTCATGCAGTAAAAAACGTGAAATGTAGCTTTATATTATTTTGTAGAATTTTAGGTGATTTGGAAATAATCGTACTACGTATGCAACATGTAGATTCAAAATATTTATTATTACGAAATTATCACTATTATTGCTTCATACGCTTTTTTAAAACAATAAAACTTGTATTATTTTCGTGGTCGGCGAACCGTTTGCTGCCTTGAGCTCTACGGAATTTAATAGCAACTTGTAATTGTAACGTTAATATTAATAATAAAATTATAATATAGTAGAGTAATAATAAACACTAATAATTATAATAAGTAGCAATAATAATAAGATTAGTAAAATAATAGTAGTAGTAATCATAATCATAGTAACGCAATGATGATGATAATGCTATAAAATGATAGTCGTAATACATCGTAGCATCGCGTGGATTGATGGAATTCCGATAACATTATCGACTAGTCGAAATTAGAAGATGGAAATTTGGACGGAAGTAGAGCTAGATTGCAGCAAACAGTTGCGCGCTATGTTACAATCAAAAGTTTTTCTTTATGCACAGTTATATACTTTTTAATAATGAATGTCTCTATTCGATAAAATCTCTAAAATTACCTATTTATTGGTTCCTTTAAGAGGAATCTATAGCTTTCGTTCACCACGGCGCATACAAGGTTTCGGAATAATCACACTTTACATTATTTAATGAATGATTTCTGGCTAATAATATATTGTTCGATGTATAATCATAACGAAAGAAATGCAATGAGGTTTCATGAGAAAAGAAAAAACTTTCTAAATCTTACATATTAGCGCGAGCTGACACCCAAGTCACATTGTTATTTTGTGAGAACACATTGTACAGTAATAGCGAATTCCATGTCGATTTTCATTGATTATTTAAATTTACTTTTTCTCAAATCAGGGTTTTTTAGTTTTCGACACACTCTGCCGAACAAAAAATAAAAGCACTTATAAAAAGCCAAAATATTGCACAAAGACGTTTGTTCGCTTAACTCGACAATGTATTTAATCTCAGAAATACAGAAAAATTCTTACGATCTGTCACGTTAACGTAAATGCAGTACATACATTGTTTTGCCTTCAAGGATGCAAGTCAATTCTAGCAAAATAATGCTTACTTTTGTTAATTATTCTTACGATATAGAAAGACACATTAAAATATATAACTAAAAATTATACGTACATCTTACTTATGTATGTTTGTAGTACTATAGCAAAATGCATATTTTATTATTTTAAATAAAATACATATCATACATTCAGCTTACGTTCACTCGTAAGCTGCAATTCCTCCTAAATCATTCGTGGTTTTCGTAACTTTCGAGTTAAACGAACACTTTCAATCAAATAAAACGTACATCGTTACAAAAAGATAAATTTTTTCGTTTTTCAATGCACTGACATTGTTTCTTGTGGAATTGAAAAAGTTAAAAACGTTCAATTTTTATTGCCATTATCAGACTATTAACCAATCTGTTCAACAAGAAAAGCATATAATTTGTTGAAATACATAGTTTAGATATTAATCAAATAACGTTTCTTTTTGAATAATAAAAAATAGAAAAGTTTCAAATTGGATTAAAATTTACATTCTCTTAAATTTAACTTAATAACCATCACATTATATACTTCCGATAGTTTTGTAGAAAAAGTGTAATATACATAATATTACAATATAGTTTAATTAATTTGAAATTTCGTCAAATGTTCACTTAAATTTTATTTTGATAGAACCTGACTCTAATAATTATTATTGAGGAGTACTCGAGTCGGTTACAATACATTTTTAATCGTTAAATGTAGTTGAAAGTTATCATTAGAATTATCATATATAATTTAACATTTTCATCTCTCAATTGAAATAGCTACGCTCGTTTTTTAATAAAACGAGCTAATAAATCATACTTCCTATTTATATTTACAAAAATACATACTCTGCATCAATAACATTATTTTCTTCACTCGATACAACGTGAATTTTCTAGCGCATCGCTCAATGCAATTTTGTGCAGCAGTAATAATTGATAAAGAAAAAAATGCAAATGTACAAACAAAAGTTCCATAAATGCTACAGTGAAGGAGAGACCGTTACAACGTGATTCTTCTTATACGCATGTATTTATAAATGTAAGGCGAGTCAGTTTAAGGCGCATATTCTGAAGCTCCAGAAAGAAAAGAAAGAACTTGGAAATTAAAATAAAATCAAAGCCGAAAGTACAACTTACATACGTCTCTTACATAAAAAGTTCACTCCACTTCTTATTATTTGACACAAAAAGTACTGAAACGCGATCCAGTTAAAATCTCTAGCATTGTGCATCTTTGAAAAAAAAGTTAAAATAAAGTATTTGTATGCTGGAGGTACTTTCGAGCTTTTCTTTAAATCCGTCTATACTGTGCGGCCGCTCGTCAATTGTCGTATTTTTTATAATTAGCATTCGGATGCGCTGCATACAATTAGGCAATTCGTGGAGGTATAAGGTTCGATTCAAGAGCGCTTTTACAAAAGGATATCGCAGACAGCGCCGGGCTTTGTTTTAAGTCGGTGTGTGTGGTGCTTGTCCTCGTTTCACCATAATTTTTTCGGCGAATCAAGTGCAAGATTCGTCACTTACTTGGAAAACCTGTCAATATATGATAATCACATCATTTGCATTTTGCTGCCTCTAGGCTTTTTTTCTAGCGGTTTTTTTTTTTTTTTTTTTATTTATTTTTAATCTAGGGTTAAAATGTTTTTCCCTTTGAAGAAACCCGAGGAAACGCTGCTTTGCTAAGTAAAGTAAAATGTTTGAAGGCACCAAATGATTGTATGCTTTGCGTTTGCTAGAAAAGTAAATGCGAATCCTCGAGTCTTCTTGGTCCATTATTTAGTTTGCCAATAAAACGCCATACTCTAAGTTAAACTATTATTCTACTTTTAGTTTAGTAATGTTTTGTCTCACGCAAATACTGCAATTCTCTTATGCAGCGTTTTTATTTGCAAAGTAAATAACTCTTAACATGCACTTGTATTTCCTTTACAATAGAATAAACCTCCAAAAATTTTCAATTTCGTTTACTCGTAACAGTTTTTTTTTGTCTTTGATTATTAATTCGGTCATTATCTGGCAACTATCAAACGCATTTGTGTCGCACAGTCATAGCTTGATTCGCAATTTCAGAAACGGAGAACAAGTGTGGTAAAACAAAAAAAAAATAAAAAAAAAATAAACGAAATTAGAGAAAAAAAAATAGATGCCAAAGATTAAGAGAAAAAGAACGTCAGGTAGGTCCTCGCTATGTTTCAGGCAATAAAGGTTGAACGTCAAAGAAAGCTCATATCGTTAAAAAAAATCTATGCTTAAAACGCACTACTTTTGTTCATAGCGTACAACTACTGCTGTGCTGTGTGGAAAGTAAAAAAAATACATTCAGCTTATCGACAAAAAAAGTGAAAACACAAAACAAAATAAAAGTAGTGTGTGCTTGACAAGATGGCAGGTGAAAATAGAACGTATTTCCTCTTTTCTCTACCGATTACGAGGGAGAAAAGGCACGAGGCGTTTTTATAGAAATCGATCTCCCAAAACGAAGCAAGGGAAGACGCTATAATCAAAGGAGAACGTGCTCACTCACTTCTCACATTCGCACCGTTTTTTGTCTGTATATTTATATATAATCTAGCTCTATATATCTATGAACTTCATATAATCTATCTATAAGTTTCTTTTATCACTGTTCTGTCAACAGTCTCTTTTCTTTCTTTCGTTTCTTTTCCTTTCACCACAGAATAACGGAGACAGATATTCGATCGACGACTCCAAAATTTTGCGTCCAGAAGTTGCGTTGCTTCGAGGCGCAGCCTTTTTACGTCCTGCAGCATAAATCGAAACCGGTGTAGGTTTGTTTTTTGTTTTGTCATAAGTTTTTAATAGGAATAGTGGTGACTCGTGAACTCGCAACGATGCATCAATGGCTATGATCATTCTTACTAAATTTGAAAAATAGATTTTTTTTAAAGAGATGATTACAGTGACCATTTCATGAAAGACAGCATTTTTTTTTATCTAAAATCGACTCTCGTTATTCTGTGGCTTCTTTAGTCTCTAGTCCACATATTTGCTCTTTCTCTCTCTTTCTCTATCATCCCCTCGCAATGAATCATTCTCCTTTTACGTTTTGGCGGTTCCTTCCCTTACTTAAACAACAGCACAGTAAGATGCCATGATTAATACATTACAATTGTCAATAATGTTAAAATTAGCAAAAAAAAAGGTAATACCTCGCTACATTCAAGTCTAGCAGGGATGCACAATGAGTATGCGAGGAGGCCTTGACATTTTTTATCTTTAAAAGCATAGACTTAAAAAAAAATGGAAGACTTTGACTTCTACAAAGTGACTTTAGACGTTATCACAAATGGTAATGTACAAAATAAATAATAGTATAAATAAAGTAATTGCAAAGGGGACACTGTCAAGCACATATGGGACGTATAGAGAAACAGGCATACATATTAAATGAATCGCGGCTCGAAGCTGATATAATAAATTTGAAAAATAAAGCTGTAACAATCACAATACATCTACAACCGAGTATCACTAATAAACAACTAGACACATTCTTTTTTTTTTTTTTCATGTATAAATAAGCATATTTAGTATGGCTTTCATCGATAATGGTCGCTGCTGGCTCATCGAGTCGATTGTTTTCTTTCATATTTTTTGTTTGTTTTAAATAATAAAAAGAGCAATGCCGTACGCTTCTCTCATGTAAAAGGTACCCATCGTGTATTGTTGCAAGGATTCTTATCAAAAGTAACATAGTCATTGTGCATCCTTGAAAGAACAAAAAGAAGTTTATACGTTTAGCATGCAAGTAACAATGCAGTAAAAGAGAAATTGAACGAGCTAACACTGACAACAAATCATTAATCTATGAGCAGTATATACATGTATCATGTGAATATGTCGAGAGATGGCGGTTTATCAATCCTTCAAGTCCAGAGCAACGTTTATAGTTTCAGTCTGTTCGTTTTTTTGGCTGGACTTGAAGGGTTTAGCAGCTGAGCTTTCGTTCCACTCGGCCAAATCACGGACGCTGGACGTACAATTGTGTTTATACAAGCGAGAGGAAGAGTTAAAAAAAAAAGACTTTGCTGACGTTAACAAACTGTTATGCATACGTACGTTTCGTTTGATTTAAATTAATACTTTTGTCGTCAAAAAAGTCGATGATTCTCTTTTTTTATTATATAAGCGTGAGGGGCGTATATGTTTTGTTTTGAGTAATAATATGAACGGTGGTGCTCTGAATATATATAAGTAGTCTTTCAAACATGCCGAATATAAGTAATAAACATACGTATAAACGAAAATGAAAATTTGGAGTAATGAAAGCACGAACTTACCGCTTGGAAAACCTTGAGGAGAGCTTGGAAAAGAAGGACGGCCTTGTTAACGGGCTTATCGCGTTCGTGTCCTGCGTGTGTGTATGACCCTAAAATAGGTGAAATTCTCCATTAGTACAAAAGACACCGATTTAAGAAACATAATTTTTGGAAAGCAAAATTCCAAGTAGTTTAATACTTAATTAGTTAAGTTTTTTGAACTGCTAAGTTTTAATGGTAACGTAGATATCGTGAACATTAAAAAAATTACTGTTTCATTAACTAGATAAAAACATAGAATTTTACTCGTGAATGCTTGTTTTAAATTAAAGCAGTATAAACGTATTTTATTCTTAAAATTTTTTTTTGCAACTTAGCAAACTATGTACCGACTCTTACAATAGAAACTGAAGTTTAAAATGTTGTCTGTCTTGAATATCTTATAAATATAAAATATAGATATATATGTATGTATATGTATATTTTTTTAAATAAAATTTAGATATTTAAGATATATTACAAATTTCCTTAACTCTAAATTCATCTAAAAAGAAGTAATACTTTTAAAAGTAGCTGCCTTAATTATGATTTGGTATTCATATTAATTGAAGAAAGTCTTTCACTGGTAGAAAACAAACCTGAATATGATTTCTCTGTGCTCGATTTTGGCCAGAATGGAAGGTACTGCGGCTTGGAACATTCCTTGGAAATGCTGGCGTCGTGGGCGTTGCCAATCTGGTTGAAGGGACGCCCAAGCTTTAAAACAAAGAACTTTCATCAGTAAAAATCTTTATCAATGCGACTGACAAAATCATCACGTCATTCTAAAATCAAGTGTCACTCATATGTAGATAAAATATATAATACTCCTATACAGAATTTTGGTCTATTTAATGGATAAAACAAATATTTCTAAATCAAAGCAACTTTATGTCCCCTAAAAAAAAATTTTTTTTTTAGCGTTTACTTAATATTGTAGTGCTTTTTAATATAAAACATGTATACTACATTTATGAAACGATTTAAACATTCATACAAAATAACACAGTGACATATTTTTTATTCTTATGATTCTATATTTGAATGCAGACGTAAATTGACGATGACACATTGAGGAAAAAAATGCATTCATTATTTTTCTTAGAAAAATTAGTTAAACAAAGATACTTTGTGTGAAGGAAAATATCTAAAATCATTTTAACTTTATTACAAGTACTAAAGTATTAAAATATTTTCGTCCTGCGTAAAGGAAAAATTGCAATATCTTAGTTTTATTTAGTACTTTAGTTTCTTTTTATGTCTACAGGGTTACACTTTACGCTTTTTTATCGTTATTATAATACTGAACTAAAGTAATTACTTATAATTAGGTGGTATTAATATGTTTTGAAACTAACGGTTTCTTTTCCGGGAAAACTCTTTGCACTTTACTACAAAAATTTTCATGTTGGAGTTTAATATGTTTAGAGTAGTCGTTAATACACACAGTTAATCACATGCAAATATCCATTATAAAAAAAGAACAAAAACGACGTGCTGTTCGTAAAAAGTGTAACAGCTAAATATTCTCGGAAAGGAAAATTACAAGCATGCAAACTCGAACAAAACCCATCGAACAAAAGTACGGCGCACCAAACAACGATCAAGAATCTAGAAGTACTTGATGAATGACGATGATGATTGTGAATGATTGCTTTCTTCAAAATTGAATCGAATCAAAAGTAAACGAAAACATGCAGGTGGAAAGGAGATTGAGCAAAGACCAAAAACTGTCCTAGAGGTGTAAGCGATTGGAACGATATCTTAAGGACGCGAATAAAGACTAGAATAATTAGCCAATGATGATCTGGTAAGCGATATTGAGACCTCGAGATAGTTAATGGCCTCGGGGAAATGATTTGCGGCTTAATGAAAAGGATAGACTCTGAAAATGCTTGATAATATACTATGTAAAAGGTTTCTTCTACAATTTTTTAATACACGTAATTAAAATTTTATATTTAAATAAAGGTGTTTTTATTATTATAAGAATCAAAGTCTTATATTTATGACTAATTTTTCGTTATTGTATTTTAACAATTACTCATAAAAATAATTTGTAGTAATACCAGATAAGACCAGAAATCCAACTTTTCCGAAACTAATCCGGCCATCGTTGCAAATCCAGTAATTTTTGCTATGCCAAGTTCCTCAAAGGGACTGCAAACGGACTGGAACGTTACACCCACCCTCGCAAAATCAATAAACAATCAAACAAATGTCCATGCAGGCGCATTCGACTCGTTGCAAGATCCCGCGATCCGCATTTTCAGAGGGTTGGGTGGGGCAGAGAGTGAGAGAGAAAGAGAGAGATAGAGAGAAAGAGGGAGGGGATCTGTACCTCTGCCTAAGAGGGTCAGCAGTGACGAGTAGGGAGTTGTGGGCGTTGCGTGGCTGGGGATGATCCAGTAGCGCATGATCGGCCGGGGCCGCGCCGCTCGAGCCTCGGTGGCTCGCGCTGATGCTCGCTGATTTCGTGTGACCCCGCTGGGGTCTGCCGCCCTCGGCCAGGCTGCACCCACAACAACTGGTTAGCAACCTCCCGGATGCGAATTTTCATTTTCTTTCTTTTAAAACACTGCTTGGGCTTTGGGAGTATCGAGTAGCCTAGTTTGCTTTCGCCAATTATGGTAATCGCACGTTTTACCAAGAGTTTTCGGCCTCTTTTTTTAATAAATCAATTTTCGCTGAAGCATTCGAGAGCTTCTAAAAATAGCAAGTAATTTAATATTGCCACGTGTTTGCAAAGAAGCTTGAGTCGTTTGAATAACACTTTTGTTGCGTTTTCGAGTTTTTGCCGTCGGTAAGATTACTTTAATGAAATCAGTTATTTAAGTTTTTTATGCAAATTTTCCATTACCAATCATTTCGCGAGCTTATTTCTGTTTATAGAATTTACTTTTGTTTTTCTCGTTTTTATAGAAAATTAAATACAACTTCCTCTACAAAACCATAAAATCCGAGTAAATTATACACAAGCAATGCTTTATTACATGTAATTTTGATATTCAAACTTAGGTTTTGTTTGTTATTTTTCTTTGATAGTACGAATACGATAGTACGATATTTCAGCTGCGCTCTCATTTAAATTTTGTATACACCACCAATTCGAGCGCTTAAAAAAACTTGGCAAACCGTTAAAGAAACTTGCGAAAGAGCGAATGAATGGAATATGATATGATATATGACTTTGATGAAAAGGTGTTTTCTTCATATACAATCTCGTGCTTCCTTATAGGAGCCGAGAGGTGTGAAATGAATTCTCGTGAGCTGTGTAAGTGTAAGTGTGTTTATCTAAAACAAGAAAATTTGTGTACTCTCTCTCTAATGATTAACAAAACACCTGTTGCTCTTGTCATCTCAACTAGTGAATAAGAATTCGGAGTGATTAATAGTCTCTAATGATAAAAGTAGCAGGCAGCAGCCAGCATGCTTGAGCGATGCAACAAAGAGTGTTAGATTCTCCAGGATTTATGTAGAATTCGCTTGCATCGCTTTGGTTAATCTAAGAATCAGTTTGGTTATAAAGTTAGTGTGTAATTTACAAAAGCTCTTGAAAAACTTTATAAACACTGACGGAACATAAACAGAGGATTTGTTATCTGTGTAGGTGTGATTTAATTTACAGATTTGCTGAATATGCTCTTTTTCAATTCTTACGTGTTATGCATAAATACTTTCATCAAGTGTTCACTATTACTCTGCTTTGTGATTAAAAATAAATCACTGTAAAGAGTATTAACTAATTGGTGGATTAGTAGTAGTAATTATTACGTTTATAAAAACTTTAGTTCAAAAATTGAAATTGAATTTTTTTAAAAGTTTTTATAAACCTGAAAAATAAGTGGTTCATATTAACTTAAACAAAAAAAAAAAGTATTCAATGTTAAATACCTGGGCACGTCATTCGTTCTTTCAGTGGATGAAGATGAGGTCTTGGCTTGGTCGTAGGATATAGTACTACGACGGCCAATGGAACCTGGCGCTGGAGTAATATTCGTTCTAATGCCAGGTATACCGGTGTTCATCGTATTGCTCTTGCCGACTCTCGTCTTGCCACCGGGACTCGTACCGACGCCTAGAATGAACATTGTCACTGCAAGCCTCATTAGATTTGGTTCAACACAAAACAAAGCAAAATAAAACATGAAAATTATAGCTCTCTCTTTTCTTTTTTTTCTTTAAACGAGACAAAGAACGACCACAAAACATTAAAATAAATATACAAGAAGTACTCGATACTCTGAGACTGAAACATTTATCAACAAACTAAAAGACCACCACCACCACCATTACCCACTTCCCCCGCTTCTTTGCTTTCTCTTTTTTCATCTTTCTTTTATGTAAAATAAACATAATAACGAAACTAAAGAAACAGAATTTACAAACTAAATAAGGATCTGAGATATATTGCTTTTCTTTTCAGTAAGTAGTACTCACTTTTTAAAAACCTCTTTATCGAAGACAGGGCTGAGCAAAAATTTAGACACAAAAATATTTGATTATTTATTGTAAAAAGTAAGAAACTAATGAAAGAGGTATGATAAGTAGATAAAAAAATGTATGACTAAGTATGCTGTGATTAAGAAATACACATGCATATTTCAAGAACATACATTTAAAGTATTAATTAAAATTTTCTAGATAAATTTCGTCATTTATTTAAAATTGAATGAGAATAATGCAAATTGTCTTGTGTTAAAAGTTTAATTCCGCACTAATTTCTGTCTAAAATATAGGCAATGAAGGAATTTTTTGCACTTTGTTTTGAGCGAATAAAATGATTTTATCGTGCACCTAATGTATTCAACCAGAATCAGGAGCATAAATTCTTTATTGCCGGTTGTAAGACATAAATTAATATGATTATAAACTTTGAACGAGTCCCCGTTTGATGCTGCCCAGCCCTGATCGAATGCTTTTTTTGAATCTATCTAATAATCTAAATCTCTGAGCAAACAATATAGTACTCATAAAATAAAAAAGATGACAATTAAAATAAAATCATCACGTAAAAAACTCGTAAATAAAACCAGTAAACAGTAACAAAATAATAAAGCTGACTAGTAGTTAATTCACTGCAACCAATTCCAAAGCAAACGTTCTTATTCAAGCCTCGAAGCGATGAGGTACGAATGATGTCTTTGTGTGATACTCTGTCGGAGTGGTAATCTCGAATAGATAAATCTCGGTGGAATCTTGAAAAAAGTGGTTATTTGAGTGTGAAATGAACTCACTAGTGTCAAGCTGTCCAGGGCTATTTTTGGGCGCGGAAGGTCGAGCAGATTCACGAGCTGCTCGAGCTGTATTTTCTTTAATCGTAGCTGCGTCCACGGTATTCTGTCGTTTGAAATTGCTACCGCCACTTCCAGTTACCGTTCCACCGGTTACAGCAGTAGCATGATTGTGGTTCGTTGTATTACCTGGACTTGGTGCTCCGCCTAAGAAGCAAAATGGAGTAGAACCAAATACGACCAGGGCTCTTGCTTTTTACAATTTTTTAAAGATTTTTCAATGCAATTCCTTTCTTTTTTTTGTGTAAATGGCAACAAAAACATAAAAAAAAACTCTAATGTTACATGTAAAGTTAATTATGGAAATTGCTTAAAAAACCACAAGGCTGCACCATCTTAATAGAAAAATCTCGAAAATTACTTATATAAGTGTGTTCTTAGAATTTACATTGAAATTTACGTCGGCATTAATTTCAACGCTGAAAAATTGCTAAGAACCTCTCAGAGAGCGGACCGAGAACTCGGAGAACAGATTTTTTCCGCACAAAGATGGTAAAGGTAGCTGTTATGCGTGTGTGAAACAGAGCATGTGTCAAACAACAACAAAAAAAAATATTTAAAAAAAATACAAAAAAAAAAAAAAAAAATGAAGAAACTATAAGTTCCCCCGGAGGTCGCAAAGTCCATTCGCAGTGTACGAGTAACATTAGAGCGTTCTTGTACAAATGTAAAGAAAAAACTAGGGTCGTTCGTGAAAAGATTAATAGAAAACAGCTTTGGTTACAGATAGCTGGGCTTTGTTTTGGTATCATCTGTTTTGCGTTAAGTGACTTACGAAGCGTTTCACCGCCAGACGAAGCTCGTCTATTAGGCTTGGGATTGCTAGCCGAGATGCTGCGATGTACGCTCCTGTGCGAAGGGCTCTGGGCAGCCCCGCCCGTACCGGCACCGCTTCCTCCGCCCCCGCCCGAGCCGACTTGCGGTGGAATGTTGCGCAACGACAAGGAACTGCCTGACCTTGAACCGTCGCTCTCCGGCTAGAAAATTTTTTGGTACTAAGTTAGTATCTGGCTGCTCGAAGCTTGATGAAACCTGCCCGCGACTTACGTCTGTAGTTTTTCTGCCGAGCAGCAAGTACGTGGCGAATACGTCGTCGTATTTCGCTTGTCCTAAAGAGTCTTCGATTTCGCTTCGCGTGTATCCCATAATCGCTAGCGCTTCTGTAACATAGAGGCGTGGTAGGCATAGTCAAATCTAATAGTTTAGCCACTCGAGAATTTTTACATCAATCACATTGCTAATTCACTACTATTCTTTCAAGATTTTCATAGCATTACAAAGTTTAGGGGTCACTAATTGGGGGGAGTGGGTGGAATTAAATGCATTCTCTTACAGGTATTAATCAAACATCAAAAAAAGAGGAAAAAGGGGGGAATGGCAAGCTAGACCTAAATGGAGAATCTAGAATCAATAACAAAACCAATCTTGTTTCGTTTTTGTCCTCTCAAGTCCGTGGCCGATACTGGCAGACACTCTTGCTGCGATATCTTGCAGTATTTTCGTGAGCAGTTAGTATGCACAAGATCGAAGCAAACAATGCAAGATTATAACGTTTAAAGCTAACACGTGTTTAGAACGTGAACTGCGCTCAAATGCGTCTCTGCTTCTCGGAGCTGAGGTTCGAGACAGCCGTTGGTTACAAGCAGTTAGAGTGTCCGAATTTGCGATGCTCTATCTAAGACAAGAACAGTAAGTAGTAAGTGTTATGTACATACTGGCAGACTCACCTATCCTCTTGTGGTCTTTGTAATCAGGCTCTGGCTCTAAGTACGGTTTCAATTCGTCATCTTCGTAACCCATGTTCATCCACTTGTCCTTCATAATATTCTGTGAAAGAAGTAAGTGTGCATATTGTAATGATTTATGAATGATGCTTTTAATCTGTAGTACCATCGTAAAGTCTTTGGTTAATATTTACATCTTAACATCGTAACATAATTAACTTTTGAAAGGTACCTACCTTTTAAACTAAAAATAATTTTTGAGAAAAATATTTAATTATTTAATAATATAGGAAAAATTTCCTCTCCCTATCAGATTATTTCTACTCTTAAAGAAACTAAAACAAACACAAACTATATGAGAACAAAGATTCTGTTTCTCTTCAAAGTTTAAGTAAATAATTCAAGTAAATATTTTATCAGTCTTATCCAAACACCCTAAGATGATACTCCGAGGCCTAAAAATACTTCTGCTGATTTTCTAAAATCAGCAGAAAGGCACCATCGTTGTGCATATGATCAATCTAAGTGCGTGAGAAAGATTAGGAGTTGAGGAACGGAAAGCGAACCTTATCGCCACGTACCTCTAATGAGGCCCGTTTCGTAGGGTTGAGCACCAAAAACTTTTTGAGTAGATTCTCGCAGTCCGTCGACATGTAGAATGGAATCCTGTACTTGCCCCTAAGTACCCTCTCGCGCAGCTCCCTCAGCGTCGAGCCGTCGAAGGGTAGCGAGCCGGATACCAGAGTGTAGAGTATCACACCGAGCGACCAAACGTCCACCTCTGGTCCGTCGTACTTTTTTCCTGGAAAACAAAATTTTTCATTAATATAAAAGTCGTGCAATTAAAATAGTCAGCTTTTTTATAGAAAGTTTTGCTACTTTTCCATTATTATTTTCTCTTTTAAACATTGTTTCAATTTACATGGTATTACTTTCTATAATTATAATAGTACTTTGTACAATGCGCAGTAGTTAACAATTTTTGTTGGTAAATGTTGCTTAGTAATTTTAGAAAGATTGATTATTGAATGATTATGTAGTTCATGGCATAATTTCCAATAACGACTAGACTCTTTTCTGCACGGCAATGCATGAAAATTGATTGATTGTATCGACAAAGAGCTCATAAATACAGTTATAGGGCATAAATAAAACGAACAGTAAATCTAGTGGAATAAAACCATGATCAGCATATGCATTCTGCAGTAGATAAAGTTAAAAAATATTTTGTTCTGCATTTTTTATAATTTCCATTAATTGGAACCATTACAGTCTATTTCACTATTGATCAGATCAAAATGTCTAATTTTATTTAAAAAGGAGAATTTTTTAAACTTCTTGATTAGCAAAGCGAATAAATTATTTTCAAAGTGAAGGGTAGCAAAGAGAGAATTGGTTGGAATAATTCAATTTAAAACGAAAGCTTTTATTGCTTATTAAATTTCCTAGAGAATCGATACTTAACGTAGTTACGAATAGATCGAATAATTTTCCTAATGGAAGCTATGATTGAGTTATTGAATTCCGTGGAAAGTACTATTGTTAATAACCAAGTTAATACTAATGTTTATAACACTCAACGAAGTAGAATAATCTATAATGCTTCACGCTTTAACTGAATCGCAGAACTACATTAGTAGCGCATTTTCTTCAAGTATCATTATTTAAATTAGTCTTTATAGTTCAGCTAGATAAAGTATAAAAAGGAAAAAATGTTACCTTGAAAAAGTTCGGGCGCGGCGTAAGGCGGCGAGCCGCAGAAGGTGTCGAGCTTGTTCCCGGGCGTGAACTCGTTGCTGAAGCCAAAGTCAGCGATCTTGATGTTCATCTCGCTGTCGAGCAGCAGGTTCTCGGCCTTGAGATCCCTGTGTATGATCTTCTTCTGGTGGCAGTACTGGACCGCCGAGACGATCTGCCTGAACTTGGCCCGCGCCTCCTTCTCCTTCATGCGGCCGTGCAGTACGAGGTAGTCGAATACCTCGCCGCCGCTCGCGTACTCCATCACCAGGTACAGCGTCTTCTCCGTCTCGATCACCTGGAAGAGCTTCACGATGTTCGGGTGGTCCAGCATCTTCATTATCCTGACCTCGCGGAAGAGCTGGAAATCGAGGCGTCTCGTTAGTAAATATACTGCCTGCCTTTCGGTGAGACATCCACCTTACCGCGGACCTCGATGGCAACTGATAAACAATATATTTCAAGTACACCGCTGAGATTTCGCTTTAAAAATAGAGCATCCAGAGCCACGTTGCAAGCTCGCACACTTTGTTAAATAAACCAGTAAAATTTATACTCCATTGTTTGCAGGAGAACGTTTCCGATCATCTTGACAATAGACGGAAAAATCTTTTAAACATTGTCTTGATATGCAGTGAAAGTCCATTGTTACCTTTACCAACTATCAGAAAATAAATCAAAGCCTCCATATGAAAGCAAAGATGGCATCGCTGCTGGCTTCAAGAGCTCTAATTGCCGGGGATATATATATACGAAATATAAAAATGGCTCGTTCTTTTGAAAAAAAATATGTAATGCGCGCTTTTAGTAGAATCGGTCGCCTCCCGACTAATCGCGCGAGATTGGATCTTTCGTGTCAGCATTAGCCTACATTTCAAGACAATTTTTATCGGGAAACTTTCTCCGCCGTGCGCTGTAAAATTTTCAAAGCGGAATATAACGGTCTCGGGTCTCCCGCAGGTGCAACTTTACTGGTATGCCGCTGCCTTTCAATGTCTCTTCAAGGTGAATATGAAAAATTATGGAATGAGTTTTTGCTTTCAAGGAGACCTGGGAGATTGCCGTTTTAATTTCCCTCGAGGTCTGCGTTCGATTTATCGCGCGATACGACTGTGATTTCGGAGACTGCGGAATTCGAACGAGTTTACGATATAATTTCTCGAAAGCTAAGGCCACGCCATCGGGTCCGAAGATTCCATTTTTCAAAAATCACACCCTCGCAAGCCTTGTAAAATATTCAGAGCGCAGTGGGGGGAGAAAGAGAGAGAGAGAGAGAGGGGGTGCGCGCGCGAGTGGGGTGGCAGCATCGAGGGAGAGGTCGACGACTGCAGCAGCAGCGTCAGCAGCAGCAGCAGTGAGAAAATCACTAGCGTCTGGCCCCTCTCTCTCTCTCTCTCTTTCACTCTCCAGAATCAGTAGCGAATGCACTCACCTTCTGCAGACTGCCGGGATTGAGCTGGGTCTTGTCGATGATCTTGATGGCCACCTCCTTGCCCGTGGGCACGTGCTTGGCGAGCTTGACCTTGGCGAAGTTGCCCTTGCCGATGGTCTTGAGGAGCTTGTACTTGCCGATGTGCGGCTCCTCGGAGGTCCTGCTGCGGGACGAGAGACGAGCGCCTCCCGGGGGCCCGGCCGGGATCGCGCTCCCGGCGCCCCCGCTCGAGACGGCAGCGCCGCCGCAGACGCCATCGGCCGCCTGCAATCACAACCAGACACCAGATCCACTTTAGCACCTTGGCAACACTCGGGGGGGAGGGCGAGATGCCGAATTGACATAAGCCCCGTGGGGGAGGGAGGACGTCCGAGCTGTACCCAGCTTCCTGACCGCGCATGCATTTATTATACGTTCGGGATAACCTCAAAGTACCCCCCTTTCGCTAGATTACCGTCGACTTTGAGTCGAGCAGAGAACGGGGAAATTTGCACTTGTCAAACGTCGGAGGGTAGCAGCAGCGCGGCGCTGCCGTCGCACTCGCGGAGGACTCGCAAATTTTCGGGCGAAAAGTCGCGATTGCACGGGCGGGGGGCGGCAATCGATAGCCCAGGGGGGAGAGCTACGGGGGCTCTTCGCCTCGGTCGCGTCGGACGTCCTCTTCGCGGTGTTTGGAGGTCTCGGAAGGGGGCTCTCTTTGCCTTGGCCTCGTCCGGGGCTCGGCTGGCCGGGCTCGGCCTCGCGGACTGCTGGCGGGGCTGCTTGGCGGCTTGGGGCCGCTTCTCCTTGTCGGGCTTGTCCTTCTCGGGGGCGGCCGAGGAGGGCGGCTGAGGAAGCTGCTCCCGCACGGTCGCCATCCGCCGTCCGCTCGGACTAGAGAGCACTAGCTGGCGGAGTTTGGAGAGGGCGAGGGAGAGAGCTCTACTGGGGGGATCGATACGCGAGGCGGCGGCGAGAGCGCAGGCGCCGGCCGCCTACTTGTTGCGCGACGCCGCTGCTGCCGCCGCCGCCGCCGCCGCCGCTGTGGCTCCGCTGTGCTTTTTACCTCTCTCGACGGCGTGGGCTTGGCGATGGAGCGCTGCATCCTGGGGGGAGGCTCGAGCTCCGGGCGGCGCCGGGCGTCCGAGGCGGCGCGGGCCAGGCGCGATGCGTGGCCGGAGGAGGCCCCGCCGGGGCGGGGACGCACCTCGTGCCCGAACGAGTTGCGGCCCGCCTGGCCGCGCTCCAGGCCCCGCGGAGCTGCCACGATCCTATAGAGATTGAGTTCGAGCTCTGGTTTTTGTTCTTTTTTTCTTTTCTGGTTTCGCTTGCGGAGACACGCGAGCGCGCTCGACGGTTTTTTCGCGGGCTCTGCGGTCGCCGATATGTTCCGCTCGCTTTTCCCCCGAGTCGAGTATCTCGGTTTTGCTTCGCTTACGGTATCGCGGGCTTCTTTAATTTTGTTTTAGTAGGATCGATCGTTCGTCGGAGGATGAATAGTTTTGTAATGGAGTTTAAAAGACTCGAAATGCTTTCAATGCCGGCAGTTAAAAAGTAATTAGAACAAAGATTTAGAGAGATGCTTTATCTGTAGAAATTCTTGACTCGGGAAAAGGAAACATGATAGTGGCGATAAACGCTTGTGAATTAGGTTCGAGCTAAAATATTAGTAAAAGAGCTTTAGTATACTTTCAGTGATTCATTCGAGTACAAATCGCTCGAAATTTCAAAGTATAATTCCTGCCCTGCTATAACTTAAAGTAGAACAATATCTTAATTAAAACAATGAAGAGAATTTACAACTTGATTCAGCGATGGAAAAGAAAAATCAGCCGCTATAAATGCAACGGAGATTCTGCCCTCGATTTCGGAATAAATTTTTGTACAAATAAGCAGCGAATATTGACGCGAAGGTCATTGTACTTGAATCTGAATGGTGATTCACACTAGGTAATGAAATGGAAATTAGATTTAATATTGAGTAGCGGTAACGGCGGCGTATATCTGAGGTGAAATTCTGTTTGGGCGAATTTAGAGAGTACAAGTTTCGAAAGTTACGCCTCACGTCATTGATTTTGCTGATTTTAATCAATATTTCATCCGTAACCCATTATTACGAAATTGATCAGTTTTATGTTAAATAGAACATCGAGTTTTGTAGTTTTTGAATTTTAAAAGTTGATTAAATTAAATTCAACGAGTTATACTTCACCTACAACCCAGTTCCCTTTTTAATTAGAGAATCAATAAATTTAAAAATGTGGAACATTTTTTTTGCTGTTGAAGTATTCAAATAAAAAATAGAGTAACTGATCCAATTACTCTGCCCTCCCCAAAAAACATAATATTTAATGGCTCTTTACTTTTTATTCCAAAGCAATTTTATTCTAGTTTCTCTTACACTTCTTTTTTCTAAAATTTCCTATACCCTTTTAGATTAGAAAAATGATCTTTGTGCTTTCCAACAGCTTTCAGATACTTTATTAGAACAAAAAAATCTCTCTCTCTCTTATTTCGCAGCCGCGTAACAAGTCGGTTTGGTAAAAATACCAAGGCGTAAAAATATTAGCCACTACGCTTGAAAACTTATAAGGCCTGACTTATTACAGAGTAGGACTGTGAAGGACTAGCCAGTAAGCGGAGCGCGTCTCTCCCGGCGTCGGCTCGACTCCTATTCTATGATTTGTCGTCTATTTGTTCTAGAGCAGACCCGAGAAAAGCTCCGGGGAGCAAAACTATATATAGAAATAAAATACCACCGCCCAACTGAAATTCACGGAGCCACTTAATGCCTTTACGTCACTACACTTTTTCAAACTCGTACGCTCAATTATTCGAACAAGTATAAGCTAAGATTTTTTTTCGATCCGAGATTTAGTCAATGTTTTGAGGTTAGAAATAAGTTGGTTGGCAAAGTAGCTATTATTTTTTCCATGTGTTTTGCGTTTAAATCGAGAAAGGCCAGAGGTTTTATTTTTAATGTATATTAATATGCCGTAAAAGCTAAAAATATGCGAGCTAATTTAAATTAGTTCGTACAGTCTTGCATAAAGCTAAGAATAATTCATAAAATATAAGCCGGGAACTAATTGCGGTAACTGGAAAAATTCAAGAATATCTCTTAAACGCTTTAAATTTTATTTCAAAGCACGCGTTTAACGATAAGAAAAGAATGAACTTTTGAAATTGCAGGAGGAAAAAAAAAAAGATCCTTCGGCCGGGTGAAAGTTCAGAGTAAAAAAGTTTTTATTTCAGCAATCCCGAATTGCACAATTTTCATTACTTACGGCGCGAAACTTTTTCTCTTGAAAT
Organism: Ormyrus pomaceus; assembly: GCA_900474385.1. Taxonomy (NCBI): domain Eukaryota; kingdom Metazoa; phylum Arthropoda; class Insecta; order Hymenoptera; family Ormyridae; genus Ormyrus; species Ormyrus pomaceus. Next base: position 58,128 of record UCOM01000406.1, read on the forward strand.
GTCCAACTAAATATTTGGCCGTTGCGACATTAAAAATTTATAAATTAAAACGCGAGCTCGCGGCTTCCTATTCATTTCAAATTCAACAAAAGTGCATATCTTGTTTTGATAAGTTTTCACCGCTGCCTACATCCCTGAATTATCGCGAGAACAGTTTGTAAACTTTACGAATAATAATTAAATCGAATGATGGACGTCCTGCGTTACTCTGCACGTGAGGTTACGTGAATAAGCGAATTTACGATTTGCAAAATGTTTTTTTTTCCTTTTTACTGTAAAATGTTATTGTCAATTTTATGATTCCAGATACGATTGAAGTTTTCAAACTTGCTGATATAATTCTTTAGAATAAAATAGATAATAATGTAGATAAGAAATTGGAGAAAAAAATGTTTTTTTTTTTATTCCGAACTGATTAGCGCTTTTATTTGTTTATTATTACGTTTCTGCAGACGTTAGCATTTTGTAAAAAAAAAAAAAAAAAAAAAAACTAACCGTATCGATTATTGTTTTATTCCAAGAGAAGCAAAGTAGGTCAAGATTCTAAAGAATATGCTATTTAACGTTTTAAATAAGCTTCCTTTGAAAGCTCCAGCGGAAATTAAATTCTTTTGTGGCCGACTTACTTTCTTCTTTCTTTTCAAAACAAGATAAATTTGAAATTTCTCCCGCAGATTGACAGTCGCTTCAGATTTACAACGGAAAATCTTATTAATTATAAATGCCTATCATTTTCTCGGTAATATCTGAAGTTGTTGATAAACCTGCTGCGCATGAAGTGAAGTCATTCGTTATTCGCAACAATGTCAATAAACATAATTCAGTTTCTAGAAAAATTCTTTATCGTTTAGCGATTAAAAAAAGGCGGAGAATTAAATTGCACACTTGACGCTTGTTTAAAAAAAACAGAAACGAAGAGGCTACACTTTCAAAAGAGCGGAATAGAACCTGAATCGCGGCGATTATATTTTTTTTTATCGTGATTCATCGAGAGCCGAAGTTGAGACCGATACAGCACCTACAGTGACACTCGTAAATCAAGCAATTTCTCAAGCATTATCAACGCTCGTTTGTTTAAAACTCCACTTTTCAATTCCATATCTTGGCAACACTAACAAGAGACGCTGCATGCAGGAGGAGAGAGAGAGAGAGAGAGAGAGAGAAGAAGGGAAGATTCGATCATGCAGAGCAATTGGAAAAAAGGTCAGCTCTCCGCCTTCCGACAAATCCGAAAAGACGACGGGGAGACGAAGGTTCGCATGATTGTCTTTACGAGCCATTAAAATTTTAACGAGCCGCGGAGACAATTGCGAGAGCCTTCGCCACCCGCGGCGGGGCAGAGAGTTTTGCGCGATAAAGCCAATATTAATATAAAGGAGAGCCTAAAAAAAAAATCGAACTGATCCCATTTTTCGATAATGACCCACGAGTTATGACACACACTGACACACGGGGCTGACGTAAACGGCCTTGAATCTCATCAAGCCGCCTACAACACACGTTTGACTTTGGTTAGAAGCACCATGGCCACTGGTCCACTTTGATTTTCAACGAAGAACACTGTTATCTAGGCGACTCGAGCCGATAAAAATGATTGCTCTTGTACCGGAAACTAGTACTCGAAGCAGATCGATGAAATAACCTGAAAATCGGGCGAAAAGGACGAAGTGCACGTGACTGGTCGCGCGCGAGAGAATCGGTCGGTAGCGCGCTCGAGTGTCTCCATTAGCTGGTCTGTGGTTGTCCCAGGTTATCTGGGTTATACCGGTCGGGCGGCTCGTGGTTGATGGTGCCGAGGAGGTCCTCGTGCTCCCGGTATCTGATGAAGGTGTCGGGCGGCTGGCTGAGCTCCTCCCTGAGCCTCGCCGCCGCAATCGTGTTCACCTCGATCGAGCGGACCTGTTGCTCGAGCTGCGACAGCGTGTCGCTGCTCTCGCGCGCCGCCGCGGCCTTCTGGCCGATCACCATGTTGAGGCTGACGGGCCCTGGCTCCTGTTTCGTCGGCGCAGCTCTCCTCCCGTTCACGCTCATCATCCTCGAGCAGCCGAGGCGCAGAGGGAAGGACTCTTGACGAGACAGCACTTGAAGAGCCGACGACTACTCACTCATCCCCTCGGCTGATCTGCGTTCAGAAGCCGCGCTTTAGTAATATCCAACTGAGCAGACGATCTCCCCCAGCGAGAGGGGGAGAGAGACAGAGAGACAGAGAATGAGAGCCCCACCACCAGCGACCAACTGCCCAAGAGAGGAAGGAGAGAGAGAGAGAGAGAGGAAGGAGAACGCGCACCTTCCTGAGTGCGAGGAGAGAAAGCACGGAGTATAGCGTTCAGGCGGGACTGTATGTGCAGAGGCTGCTAGACAGAGACGGAGAAAGCGTTCTTACGTAGGCAGAGAGGCAGAGAGAGAGAGAGAGAGAGATAAGGAGCGTGGAACGTCGGAATATCACCGGGCGCCCTTTTCAACCTACGCGCGGCGGCGGACAGCTGTCGCGCGGATCGGCTTTCCGGCGACCTTCGCACTTGTTGCCCGCCTGCCGCCGCTGCTTTCCGATTGCGCAATTCGCGGAATACGCCGGCCTCCGATTTCCGGCCTGCAAACTTTCGAGGCAGAGCCAGCAGCGAAGGACGATTAGGCGTTGACGTAACGGAGAAGCGGCGGCGGCGGCGGCGGCGGCTGCGGCGGTGCATGTGCGTGAGTCACGGGGCGCTGCGCGCGCAGACACACAAAGAAGAGAGCGAGAGAGAGAGAGAGAGAGAGAGAAGCTTTGGAGGAAGCAGCAGCAACAGCAGCAGCAGCAGCGGACAAAGAACTCACTCTAGTGCGCAGCCCGATGACCATCGTCCTGCATCAGCAGCAGCGGCAGCAGCGACAGGGAGTTCCTCGTGCCAGGAGTGCACCGGCAGCCTCCATCGGGCAGCCCACGTGGCAAGGCGCGCACACGGCGAGAGAGCGACAGAGAGAGAGAGAGAAAGACGGGGAGCGAGCAGCACACTATACCAAGCGACGAGGATCCGCGCGGCTCGCCAGACGCGGCCCGACTGCTTCACGCTCCGCGAGGCCGCTCTCCACACTTTCTCGCTCCCTCGCTCTTTTGTGCCCCGCTGCTGCACTTTCTCGCCGAGAGCCAGCGGCGGCGGCCAGAGCGGCCCAACACAATGGCGTCTCGCACCAAAAAACAATTCGGCTAGAGCCAGGAGCCAGAGCGCAGGTAGACGAGGCGACGAGCGGCTAACGGTATCGCCCAGGCACGTCCGCTCGAGCGGGCAGAGATGGCGGCACTGCGCTCCCCCGGCGGCTGCTTATTATACAACCAACGCTGCCGCTGCCGCTGCCGCTGTTGCTGCGACTGACTGTAACGCGAGCTGAGAGAGAGAGAGAGAGAGAGCGGTGCCGCAATGACATTTTTACCGAGCGGAAAGCCGAGTTTCCAGCTGCTGCTGCTGCTGCTGCTGCTGCGGATGGGAATTCGATGGGCGGATGGGCCACACTTTCGGTTTCACGCCGGAGAAAGCTTGGGAGGAAAATCGCTGCGATTGTTCCGCGTGGAAATCTACTCGATCGGGGCTTTTAGGGACTTTCTAATCAAAGTTTTACAAGCACTTGCCGTCTTCTGGAAATCGGTCTGTTTTTGGTCGTGCTTTCGAAAAACTACTTGCTAGACTGGTTTGCTGCTCGGCAGATTTTGACCGTTTTTTTTTTTTTTTTTTTTAAACTGCCTCAATGGACCATTGAAACTAGTTGATTTATGACCCAAATACAGATTTCGACGAGTTCTGGAACCAGTTTTCAAAACATTTTTCGAATGCGTTCTCAAGGGACGCAAAAACATTGAAAAAAGCATTGCTCCACAATTGGTTAATTACTTATTGTCTTTTTAATAAAGAGCAACGAAATTCGTGAATTCAATACCGCAGGCAGGCAGGCAGCCTCTATCGCTATATATTCGCTCGGCAATTTTTCCGCGCCGCAATTAAGAAAATTTCCATGTAACCCGAAGATTCATTGCAAGCTAGATTATTAAATATCCTGAAATATTGCACTTGTCAAGCAGGCGTCTCCTATCGCTCGGCTCGCTGACGCGTTGTACGCGGCGGCTCGTTCGACAAAAAAAAACAACTTTCAAATTAAAAAAAAAAAAAATGAAAAATTAGCCGCCGCTCTTTTACGAGAAGCTGCGGCGAGAACAATACGAAGCCACGGACATTTCGGCCGCATCGTAAACACAGCCGCAATAATTTATGCGGCGGGGAGAGAGAGAGAGAGAGAGAGAGGTAGATTAGCTTCCTTGTAGAGTGTCGCCTCGGCTCGTCACTCGAGAGTGCAGCACCGGTTACTCGAGGCGCGCGGCTCGCTCGTAAAGCCTTAGAAGAGCCAACGGAAGCCGGACGCGCGTGTGGATGCGTCGCGAGCGGGCCGCGCACCGAGAGCGACAATAATTCTCTCGCCGGCAAACAAACAAACGAATTGCGAATCCGCCTTGGAATTGGAAAAATGGGCCGAAGCCGGAATTCGTCGCGAGCTCGATTTTCGCTCGAAGCGAACGCGCGCGAGCTTGCGTAAGCTTCGAGCCGCGAGAGGAACGTCGATTTTACTTGTAATTTTGTTTTTTTTTTCTCTTTTTTTGAGTTTTAACGGGGCGCACACAAAGCCTTTGAGGCGCGTATGAGTCATCGGTGTCTACCTGGCTGCTTGTCTAAATCTTATTACGAGCGGCTTTTTTTGCAGCGGTATTTTCTAGCTTCTTGAGGCTGTAATCGATGTTAGACGAGCATGATTTTTTGTTATTTTTTTTTTTAATTAAAAAAATTGTTTAATTTTAGTAAGCTGACGCACTTCCTTAGTGGGTGAGAATGTTTTTATTTAGAAACCGAGTTGCAGAGGTCTTTTACGGTGCTGCTCACGAAACCGTTATCCGATTTTGAAAATTCAAAATGGCCGTCGCATTATGGCGACCATAGAATTGAAAATTCAAAATTTTCAACTGCGACTTCGTAATTTTGAGTTTTGAAATTTTAAGAGGTACGAGATTAACCAACAATAAAATTAGATTTTTTTTTTATTTGAATCGTTTGTTATAGGTACAGATGTAAAAGAATTGAAGAACAATTTTAAAAACTCAAAATATCTGCAGCGAATTGTTTTTAAAAAAAATGCCAATTTTTAGAGGTTATTTTTAAAGAGCGACTAAGCTTTTTAAATTAATTCTAGTATAGTTATGGGATGAAATATGACTTGTTGAATTTTAGATTCGATTTAGAAAGTGGTAATCGATCAGCACGCCTTTTCTGCACTTTAAAAATAAACTCAATAGCAACTAAGACTCGACTGCAACTTTTACGTCTGTTATTGAGGGAGTAAATAAATTGTAAATAAAATATTTAGGAAATTGCTCAGTTTATAAATTAAATGACGTATGAACTATCCTTTCTCAAAGCGAATCGAGTGGTAAAGAACTCTTTCAAAAGTCAAAAGAATTTCATTAATATTGCAGCTGTTAGATATTAAACGATTCCCAGTAGGAAAGTTAACATTTAACATAAAATGAAATGGCTTTCGTAGCCGCAGTCGTTTACTACGTATTTCTCGAAAACATTTTCAAGCCGTTCCCGAACTATTTCGACTTTTTACAATCCAGACTAGAAAAAAAGATTTGCCTGCAAATTCCACTACATCATAATCACCGAGTAAAGGCATTTTTTTGCAGCTCCTTTATGTAACAAGAACCCGAGACAAAAAAAGAAAAAGAAAATTTTCAGTTTTACGACACGTAATTTGTGCGGATTCGAGCATTATTCCCGTTGCGCAATGCGCATGCGAAAATTCTACGATAATCGCCGGATCAATTCGGTTCGAAATACTCTCGCGATGGATTTCTAGTTTAATCTAGACGCGCCGCGCGCGAATTAACGCAGGAATTCGTTCTAATGAATACTAATGATATTCTGATAAAAATAGGCGACTTTCTTAGGTTCGGACGTTTCGCGTGCAATTAGCTTGTTTGAGCGCCAACTCTCCTTTGTTTGTACGTACGGAAATTTATTAATAAATAAAACGTGCTATATCCGCCTCTCGATATCGGGGCTCTATTATTACGGAAAAAATAAAATCGTGCGAGAACGTCATAAAGTCAAAGTTCTTAGTTCGAATTAAACAAAGTTCAAGGCCAAATGGAACTTTGCAAAAGATATATCGGAATGGCTGTAATTATTAGTTTAACTGCGAATTGTACTCATTTACTGAGCCGATTCATGTAGAATTTCAATTTAGATTTTTTCTACCGACTGAAGGCTACTTTGTAATCTAGCTTATAAAAATTCATACTAAACGATATTTTTATCGCTTCATAAGTTAAATTAACATAATAGCTGATTTCAATGCAACGAAGCAAACTGCATTTTTTCCGCCTTCAAACCCAACCGGATTTCCATCGAAAATTCGCGCTTTAATCTAAGAATGTTTTTTATCGTAGTTCTTTTTAAATGTCTCGCTAATTACTCCCCGAACTTAAATCTCGGTTAATTAACGCAATCGAGCAATCGCGAGAAAATGCAATTTTAATTATTATTGCCGCTCGGCAATTTCTCTCCCCCCACTTATCCGGCGCATCGGTAATCGATGAACGAAAAATTAGCGCCGCCAAAGGAAGCGAAAATTTATACGCGCCGTTCGAAACGGTGACCTACATTTAAAACATCGAAGCGCCAAAGAGCCGCCGAAAATGCACACCGATAAAACCGAGGAGAACAATGCTCATTGCGCGCCGAGTATAATTGCACGTGAGCCCGATAAATAAAGTACGTTCTATTAGTCGCGGAAAATATGACTCCTCGCGCGAGAGCACAGCGGTGGCCATTATCACGCTCCCGGCCGAGATGATTCACGCGGTAATTTTCTATTATTTTGCCGCGACTCCGAGCGCGAAAATAGGCCCCCGCGCGCCGAGGAAAAATTATTGCGCCGCGCGCGGCCCGCAATTTTCTCGTTTTAAAGGAGGAGATTGTCCGGGAGGCGGATTTTAATGAGGGCGCACGAAACTTTGTGTCTCATTTGGGAGCGAAATTAAAGTGCCCTTTAAAATTGAATAATAAATAAGTTTCGTTTTTAATTTTCTGTCTGGAACCGAACATTTTTGTTACGTCACGTTTTAAAAGTAAAAATTGAAAAAATAAACTCGCAATGCTCGCCGCGGATTCACGCATTTTGGTGCCCGTAATTGTCACGGATATACGGCTGTTAAGGTGAGCCACGGTACATAAAGTGGCCGCGTTACAAGTCAAAATTAATTACTTCTATTGCCTGTTAGGTCAATTCCGAACTAAATTTTAACTTAATCAAAAGCATCTGAACCGTTTGCGAAGTCAAATGTGCAGTTCACCTTCGCAAATGGAGCGAAATAAAAGGTGCGTGACTTTTTTAATCAGAGAGAGAGAAAAAAAAAGAAGTTCTAAAAACTAACGACGAACTCGCGAACGCTTCCACCGGGGTAGTTATCTCGAGAGCCGTGCACTGAGAAACCGCGTACGTGACACTCTTGTTACGTAAGCGACTTCCACATTTTTTTTTTTTTAAAGAAAAAAGTCAAATGAGAAGACCTTTAATTTCAGCCGCGAGAGAGATTAAAACGAAAACCAAGTATATATATTGATTTAAAAATTATCGGTACTTGCAGAGGCTTATAACTGCGATGGAATGAAAGACGTCGGGGAAAATTGCGCGAATCGGCTTTCTCGAAAATTTACGCGATACGTTTGCCGCGTAATTAAGGAGCTCCGCTCGAAATTGCATCTCGATCGATAAATTGTAAATCTTCGATATTTACAGCCGGAATTCCCGCGTTACCCAGCCGTCGGGGCAAGTTTGACAAAGTTTAATTAAAAGCCGTTTCTATATGTAAGGTGACGTAGGCTCCTTAGTAGTTAAGACGTTCATTGTGTGCTCGAGCTCAGGCGAATCGAAGGAGTTTATCTACGCCAGTCGAGTGTATATACACAAGAGAGGCCTTATCAGCTTTATGGCTTTATATATCGACTGGCGCCGGGATTTTAAAGGGACGCCGATCTCGCTAAATATAATATGGAGAACCCGGAATTGACTCATCGCCGGTAACGATTTTTCGGCGGAAAGTGTCTCATTACCGATGCATACTTGTGCGTTTTTACCCGATAAGTCGCTCGTACGTTATTAGTTCGCATCGACGTTGGATTAGAGAAATGCCTGTGTGTGCCTAATGCGTTACGTAACGGCGCGACAAAGCTTCTCATTCTCGCGAGAAGGAATTTGTGCATAATTTTATTTATTGGTACACAAAGCGCGTTTCAATGCAGATGTACACGAGACGCGGAGCGGAGAGGCGAGAGAGATAGAGACTACCGGATCCCTCTGTCGGCTCGCGCGGAAATAAATCATTTAAAATAAATGTGCATTTAATTTCGTTTGAATCAATATCGCGTCCTCAATTTTCCAATGAGATCTGATTGCCGGCCCGCGTTATTTTCTCGGGCTTGGTTGCTTTTTTTTTTTATTTATCGCGAAAACGAAACTTGAACTCTGACTTTTCAAACTGCCGGCGATCGAATTGAAAGAGCGATTGCAAAACTTTTTATAAACTTTTAGCTTTAATTTTAAAAATACACTCGTACGTAGTAAGATAATAGCCAAATAATAGTTTTAAATAGTCCTCCAACGAGGAGAAAACACGACGTTCAAAATCACTGCGACCTCGTCGAATGTTGTTATTAAGTAAGAAAACAACTGGAATTCCAGCAGCCGTCAAAGTTATCAGCCGCGTTCCTACTATCCGGTGCACCAGCGAAACAGCTGGCTCGGCAATTCCTCGAGGCACGACGCAGAAGTAAAAAAGGCGGCGGGTCATAAATTAGCATCTCATTTGCCGGCGATTCATCGGGCGGAGTAAATAATCCAGCCGCATTCGCAGAGAAGACGGAGGCTCGCGAGGTCTGCGCGAAGAAAAAAAAACTCTCGAGCAAGGATGCACTCGAGGCTCGCGATTGCCTGCGCTTATCGGCCGCGGTGGAAACGCTCCCCGCGACCTCAACACTCTTAGATAGCCAAACAATCGAGAAGAAAGTCTCTCTCTCTCTCTCTCTCACGGGTGCAGCCGGCGTCCAAGGACGCTGCATTTCGTTGTAAATCGATTGTTTACGTCGCCCGAGTCGAACGCCGAGTGAATCAGCGGGAGTAGGGAAAAAAAAAGAAGCCGCTTTGGAGAAGCTCGCAAGGTCGCGGTTTTATAGCTTCTCGGAAGTTCGAGAATCGACGAGTCGCGCATAGGCTGGGAGAGCGAAATTTTCGGTGCAACAAACCGTTATCGGCTTGCGAAATAAGGCGCGCAGCACCTGGACAATGAGCGGCTCGGCGGGGCTCACAAAGGCAGGATCTTGAAAAGGCCTGTTGCGAAAGAGCCGATCGGTCTCGCAGGTGCCCGTGACATAGAAGCTCTCGTTTTTTTTTTTTCTTTTCGCTTCTCGCGCGCTTAGACACAAGAGTCCATTGTTCTCGGTCGCGCGGCTCGTGAATGAGATCAGTCGCGCCAATGCGATCGCCGAGGAGAGCGAGAAAAAGACTTTGTCTAGCGGAGGAGAGAGACTCGACTCGAGCTGGTTCACGTGTCGATCGCAAGTGTTAATGACGAGAGCTCGACTCGTTTTTTTTTTTTTTTATCGGCTTTATTTGCTGATTGGCTGCCTGTTTCAATAGGATTCTGGAGATGCTTGTTGAGAGTACTTTCTAGCTTCGCATCGCTCTTTTCGAGTGGGTTTGAAGCTTTGAAAAGGTGCTAATGTACAGCTAATCGGGCACGTCTTTGCACACAAAAAGTTGAAAAAATATTTGTTAGTAAGTATCGATGACAGACAGGATCTGTTTGCTGAGCATTCGGCGACCACAATAATGCTTAAGGTTACAGAATGACATGAAAAACGTAATCAAGAGTATCGCCTTTCTCTACAATATTAGTAATTCTTGACACCAAACGATATCCAAACTAATGTTTCTTCAACTCGAATGTGGTATAGTGACGTAAAACAATTCAGGACCGTTAAAATAGTCCGGTGACGGTGGCAAAAATTTCGAGATAACCTGATAAACTTCTATTTATACATTACCGAGATATTCTTTCATCGGCCGGTATTTACACTTCGATTCCCAATTTAAACCTCGAGCGAGGCTCATTAGCATACAGAGTTCGATAAAAAAAAGTAGCCGGGCCGTGAAAATGGAAAAATCGCGTGTCTGCCGTGTCGCGGGGGCAGGACGTTGACACTATTACGAGACGGTGCGCGTAATGGTAATGGGTGTCATGTGCGCGCACGCGGACGACTTTGGTCAAGTAGCGTGTAACAGCAGCCCAGCTACGGAGTAAACTTTTATTGGAATGATTGGCTCAATGGACAGCGACCAAGTTAAATATAGGTTCCTCCGCTCCCGGCTACGCTCCGAGAGAGACGCTATCATTCGGTGTCTCGCCCGGACTGTTCGCTGTGCGCGCCGCCACGATTCTGCAGGGAATATAATTCGCTCTGATTTTCATGGGGGACTTTGCGGCTTTCCAAATTGTTCGGTTTCGCTTGAAAACTATTGTAATTAGGCATTGCGACTAGAGCTTAAACGGTAATAAGGTTAACGTATTCAGAGACCAGTTTTTTGGCACCGTCTTTAAGTAGAGTCCAATAGATCTAATAAAGTTGCATTTAGAAACTCAAGTTCGTTTAAGCCAGCTGGACGCGAATGTGTGAATAATTTCGCGGTTGAAGGTTTCAAATATTTTCTGACTCACAGCTATCTGGTTGCGAGTATGAAACTTTGTTGCTTTACTAAGACAGTGGAATGCGAATGTTCGTCGTTATTGCTATTGTGTCCGCTGCTAGTAATTTTTATATATTTACAATGCGGCCACTTGTGTTCCTGTAATTATATCTTTCAATGACCATCTCCTGTGTCACGTCACGGAAGGCTTTCGTCAATTAATTTCATTTTCTCACTTGAATTTGATCGTACAAGTACAAACTTGTGACAATTATAATGATTTGCATGTGGGTCTACTGTTGCGCTCCTCTGGTTGGTGGCTTTACCGATAGCGGAAATTTCTTTCTTTTCACAAGTTTAAATATCTAAGGATAGGCTATCAGTGCCTTACTGAGGAGTCCACCAACCAATGTGGTCACATACAGACAGAGATTAAACCCTTGAACATCAATTGAAAATCTGCCGATTGGCTGGTGATTTTCAGTATAATGATTGGTTCGTCTTGTGACCGTTTTAAAAAATCTATTCAAAGTATTATAAAATTGCCCAACCGTTTACGAATCCCCAACTTTGCGGTATTTCAGCGAATCAGGACGCAAGAAATTTGGCTTTTTCTTTAAATCAAGTCTTACCTGATGGCTCCCTCTCGTTTTCGTGTTACATCTTCTTCTCATCTTTCTCAGGAGGACTTGCTCCTCTTGATTATCCCTCGGAGCTACTTGCGAAACTCTGGCAGTCCTCTGGTGCTGATGCTGGTACTGATGTTGCTGCTGGTGCTGCTGCTGGTGATCGTTCTTTTCGCTGGCCTGCGGAGCAGCAGCGGCAGCGTTGGGGGTGTCGGTGGCAGCATTAGAATTCGGCGGCGATCTCTGCTTGACCTGGGGGCTCGGCGTGGCCACCGACGTATTGTTGGTCGTCGGGGCCTCCCTGTGGCTCTTGGTCCTCCTGAGCAGCCTCCTCACGGTGTTCTTGACCGTGGCGGCGATGTGCGTTCCTCCGCTCCGCTCGGGCCCCGGAGAGTCCGGTGTCTTGTTGCCGTGGTTGCTGTGGGGCTCGAGCCTGTGCCTGAGGGCCTGAATTGGCAGGGGCTGGGGGCCCGGCAGCTTGTGTCCAGGCGCGTCGACGACGTACATGGTCGCGGCGCGCCGCTGCCCGTGGGGCCCAATCCTGCCGGAGCGTCGAAACGAGCGCCTGAGGAAATCCGTGGTGGCGCTGGCGGTGGCGGGGCCCTAGGACCCGCGCTACCCTCTCCGCTCGAAGTACCGGGTATACTATCTCGCGGCTCCGGGCTCGCGGCCGCCGAGCTTCCGAGCTTCCCACCGGAGCTCGACTTCGTTCATGGACCGCTGCTGCTGCACTACTGACGAGCGACGGATGATTATGCTTCTTGCGTCGTCCTCACTGTTGCTACGCAGCGCGTAAGTGTGTGTGCGTGTGCCCCGGTGCGCGTTTGCGTGGCTATCGAGCACTGCGGGGACGAGGATGGCAACGATTACGGAGATTAAGCGCGCACTTTTCCGCTTGGTTGTAACTATAAAAACAAGATGTCGGTAATTTTCACTAGCTTCGTTCCTTTCACCATTGTTTATTGCGCCAGAGAAGGAGTCGGCGCGCGTCCGCGCGCGACAGCACAATATCGCGTATTTAAGAGCCGCGCGGAGTTAGGTAAGCAGCGGGAATAAACGGTTTGAATCTTGTTTTCGCAGCCAGAACCAATCGCGATCGAGCCCCGCGCGGCGAGTGTGCGGGGAAACGGCGCGGCCCGATCGGCGATCTCTCGCGAAACAAAGCGGCAGCTTTCCCTCCTTCGCGGGCCTTCGACAGGCGTTTTCCCGACTCTCACTCTCGCGCTCTCGCGTGACGTCACAAAGTCGCCGCGTGCATACACACGTTCTCTAGGCATGTACTTTTCCGCAATCGATACCCACCGCCGGCCGCGGGCGGGCGCGCGCGCGTCATTCGCGCCGCTGGGTAATCAATTTATCGAAGCCAAAACAGTGCGCGAGCCCGCTGCTACTTTGGGACAGAACTGATTATGGATTCCTCCCGCTTGTTAAGTAGCTGCAGCGGCCGCAGCCTGCCTGGGAGAGGTCCGAAATTGATTGCCAGGCGGCGTAGATAAAGAGGCGGGGATAATTAACGAGCGTCCCTCTCGCTTTGCATACGCGATCTTGCGTCAGGCGAATCGGCTTCTTTTCTGCGTGCCGCCTGCATGGCTTGTGTACGCTCACGCGCGCGGCCAGCCGAGCATTGCGTCACTCCTCCGCACGCGGCCGCAGATAAGAAAACCTCCAGTGCGCGCGGCTTTAACGACACCGAGCATGAGCGAGCTTGACGGAAAAAAAAACAATTTATCCTTTAGTTCTCCGGCCTTCGTACGTAACTTTCACACTTTTTTTTTTTGCCTCGCGTCCAGCGTTCTCGAAGCCATTAACAATCGATACTTTCTTAGCTCCGCGCTCTAAGGATAAGCGAGGACAGAATTTTTCCGAGAAGCCGCGTTGATTCACACACAGAGCGACACAGCTCACTCGACGAGCCCCAGCCGAGAGAGCGTTCGATTCTTCGAGTGCGGTTCCGAAGCTCGCGCCACAGGTTTAAACGCTCGCGAATTCCGAGAGGCTGGATTTAGGTTAGGCATTCCTCCCACTCCGGGCAATCAGAGTCGCGCCGTTAAAAAACTCACAGGTCGTAACCCGATCTAACGAGTTTAAATTAACCGAGCCTCTCCTCTGCGTCACGATTCATAACGCGCTCGGCCTGGATTCCCCCGCAACAATCGGCACCGAATCCTAACCTCTCTCTCTTTCTCTCTCTCCGCCTGCCGAAAAACCCGTTCCTCCTCTCGCGGTCAGTCTTCGCGAAAAGGCAGTCGTTCGGCCGGGGCGTGCCAGTGGATCTCCTTGAGGAAGCCTCTCGGCCCACGCGCGCGCAGGTGTAGTGTATTTTACGCCGCGAGCGCGGAGAGTCCGGTAAACAAACGAAAGCTCCTCCCGCGGAGGAGAGAAACTGCCGCGCACTGCTTGCACACGCGTAAACAAAACGGGTCCCCCCCGAGAGCTGCACCGTTCCCCCGTATATAGTTTTAAACGTCGTTAGTGCTAACCGAGTTACAGAGGCTCTCTCTGTGCCTTGTCTGTCTCTCCTTTCTCCGTCCGGCGGGCAGTGATGTCTGCGCGCCTTGCTGGCCTCGTGCTGACTGAGGGCGCTGCCACTGCTGCTCGACGCTCCGCTCGCTGCCGCTGCTGCTGCTGCTGCTGCTGGCGGCGTGCGTGATGCGAGTGGGAGCCCGTGAGTTGCGAAACGAGCAAAGCGGCCGCGGCGCGCTGGAGAGTTGCACAAGAGCGCCTGCATTATCGGCCCGATTATTAATAGAAGAGAAGACTTTGGAGATACAGGAGGAGCGCGAGCGGGGAAAGAGAGCCTGCCTGCGAATTAAGGCTATCGATCCTCTGCGTGAGAGTGAGAGAGAGAGAGAGAGAGCGCCCCTCCGCCGCATCCTTGACATCGCACGCCCGGCTATGCCGCTTATCAGCCGTACCTGAGAGAGCAGCTGCAGCTGCGCCTTGACCTTTTGTTTGGCAGGCAGATGTGTGCGAGCGGACCACTTGTGGCTGGAGGAGAGATGCGCTTTCCCGCATTTTCCGGCCGGGTTCGCTCTTGGGGATTTAAAGCCGAGGGGGGTGAAGGCGGCCGGGAGGGGGAACCCACTTCGCGGGACGGTCATCGTAATAAATATATATGCATTGTCGCATTGCCGTTTAAGCGGGATAAATATTTATTAGTTGAACGTGCACTGGGGGAGGAGAAAAAGTTTATAATTTATTTGATTTCGTTGCGTTGCTTGTCGTTAAGGAACGTTTTCCATGTCGAAGCAGCGGCTTTGTATCCTTAGTCTTCGGTGATTCAACCGTTTGAAGCTCGATAGAAAGCAGAAACTCGTGTGCGGCAGAAGCGTGCGTTTATTTAAAAACTATCTTTCGATTGTTCGCTGGTGCGTTTGCCCTCACGCGGCGACACAATCTTGATTCGGAACTCAAAAGGCAAGCATAAACTATAAATAAATGTTTTTGTTAAAATCTTACTTTATCCTACGACATTAATCATGATTGAACAGTATTTTCTATTGAAACGGAGTCTTTGATTATTGGTCGCATGTATTTTCATTTAATTATCCGAAAAATGACTAACACGACAAAAGTCACGAGTTGTCGTGTTGAAATACATGTTTATTTTAATTTATCTTTGCGTTAATAATCATGGAATACTTTCTGATTTAAATGTTCGAAATTTAATTCGAATATTTGTAATGTCGGAAAGTCCAGATATTTCTACAATTTATTTTCTTACAACACCAAGGTCGTTGATTACCCTCGCGGTATCTTCATCCAATATTCGAAGCTCAATTCGAAAAAGATGATTGAAGCCAGAAGATTCTACAATCGAGAATTCTGACGTTTGTTTAGCCGCGGAGATCGAAGAAACCGCGCTCAAATTGAAAGCACGTTATCGCATTGAGGCACAACGTAACAGCAATAAAATTTTTCGCCGAAGTTCAAACTTGGACTTAAAGCTTAAATAAGCATTCAATCGAATGCTATTGAACCTCATTTCGCTTTTAGTCCATTTACAGACAGGCTGCGCGCTCGAACATATTTGGAACTGATCTTAATGCTTGTTGACGGGAGATAAATTGTTTGCTGTTCTTAGACCGCTAGTTCTTTAATCGGTACAATGAACCTTCCATAAATAATCCAAACGACCGCCGCAAATCCTCCACTGCACTCTCAATTACGAACCCAGAGTGTCTTCTATTATTTGCGCCGTAGCTCGTCCTTCGCCTTTAATTGTAACGAAAAGCAGCGTACGACGACTTTGCAGAAAGACCCCGCGACTTTTCCGCATATATTTCAACTTTTCCCCGAGTTGCATTATGCGTCAGGCGGAGATCGGCGCCGGAAAACTGGGCGACTTGCTTTCTCGTCCGCCCGAATCACGATTATCTCTTGGCTCTGTTTACTTTTTGCTAATAAGAGCAATTTTTCTGAAACGCCTAGCGTCAGCTCCGACCTTCGATCGTATTGATCGCTGACGTTTCCTTCGCGGCCCGTATATTTAGTCGAGCTACGGTCGGTGTGGCCCTAAGTCTCAAGGCATCTTTTTGTGCGAGACTTCGCTGTTCCCAAGGAATACCTGCCTTCCTTCGTTTCGAGGAAGCATTAAAGATGGATTAAAAATTTGCGTTTGCTAACCATTGCATAATTGAATATTTGCGTCAATTGGGGACTATATTGTAATACAAAATCCGCACGTTGTCACGCAAACATTTGCTGCGTCGGAATTTTATTATCTCGTTATCATTTTAAATAGCGCTCTATTCTTTAAGTACGAATGCGAATCAGCGTAGGAATTTCAACATAGTTTCAAAAATTTATGGCGCTACTTACAGATGAGGATATTTTCGGACAATATTTGATACGAAACACCAGCAGCATCTTTAATCCTTCAATTGATGTTATTACACGACCAATCAGCTAATATTCCCGGCCATTTTTGAATTACCATGTCGCGGCAAGGATATAAAAGCGATATTTTTGTTTCGACGTAGGAATATTCCGAGATAGTCAACTAAATCAACAGTTGATGCTCTAAATGAATTTGTTTGGAAAACTAAATTTGTATAGTGACGCAACTTAACAAACAGGCGTTGGTCAGACCAATAAGTACAATGCTATATTTAATTGGGGAGTTTGCCGAGCCCCTCCGGGGATGTAAAGAGAAAATTAAAACATTGTCTTGTTTTGAATGTCTCGACGGTCAATGCCGTCCGCCCGGAGTGCGAACACGACGAGGCGCGCGGAAATCAAAGAGAGAAAGGAGCGCTCCATTTTTTCCCCTCGGCTTCTCGAAATTCCAGAAACGTATTGTAGCTGATAAGCGCGATGACTCTCTCTCTCGGCGACAATAAATTTGAGAAGAGTACACTCGGGTGAGCTTGCGGTTTTCGGCAATAATTGTTGTTTACAGTGGAACATGCGTCAGTCTGTTTATGTGAACCACATGACTGCCGATGTACTTTTACATCGAATTCCGGAATGCCCCCGCGAAGGTCGTTCCGTTACCGAAAAAGAATCTAATTGCATATTAATCCGTATATTTTAACAATAAAGCCCGACGTTAAATAACCCGTAGGACGTCTTGTGTGTTGCTTTGCATAGGCGCGAGTCATGAGAGGCCTCAGGAAAGGTGAGCGCGTACGTATATATACGGCGCGCAATAAAAAATCAATTTGCTCCCGAGAGTTGCGCGGGCGATTAAATCACCAGGAGATAACCGACTAGTATTTTCCGGTAAAGATGCAAAGCAAAAAGCCAGGCGAAGTATCCCACGTGTGCCCGACGACGACAGCAGCCTTGCCGAGGAGATTATAGTTAAAATTGTAAATTGTAAGTGCGCCTGTGTCTCATTTCGAGTACTCACGAACGTTATTTTTCTCGCCCTCGTGGACTCCCCGATGGTTATCGTCAACATGTGCGTGGCGCGATATTGAGAGAGGCGACTTCTTAATAACGATAAACACTTTACTTTGGAAGAGCGGCGGACGATTATTAGTTTGCGAAGGCCGGGGGGCCCCGACAGACGTGACGAGCTTTCGATATTAGCGCCACCTGAGCAAAATCGGCGCGAACCCCGGCGGCGGCGGCGAGGACGGGGGCAACGGATTATATATTGGTAGGTGCGACGCGTCGTAAGATCATTGAAAAATCGCGGCATCCTGGCGGTGGCCTAAACCGCCCGGCGATGCCTCCTCGCGCGGCGCGCCGCGCGCCGAGCATGAAAATTAGCGATCGGAAATTCTTGGGAATATTTTCGTACGGCAGGCCGACAAGCCGCTGTTGCTGCTGCCGCGGAGCTGCTATCTGAGTGTTTACTTTTCGGTTAGGGGCAGATAACGCGAAAGCTACGCGTGTTTTGAATTTCGGCCAGTTCTCAAGCAATTTAAAGCACAATCATAATATTTTTTCGACGAAATACATACATATTTACCTCGGGAGGGTCACTCCGGCCGCACTGCCTGTCGATTGATTAAAGAGCTCCGAAAGAATTCCAGGGGAGCGATACGTGCCCGACGATAGCCTACTTCAGTGTCACGAAGCGGAAAGCTTCGAAAATAAAAAAACGGAAGTTGTGCAGTGACACGATAACGTCTGCGTTCGATAGTACCGAGAGAAAGAGAATCGCATTATAAGAATCAGCAGCTCCGAGCGAGAGAGAGAGAGAGAGAGAGAGAGAGAGACAAGGTGATACAGCGAGCGAAATGGCTGGCGCTGTTGCCAAGTCTCCGCGCACAATTACTGCAGCAGCAGCAGCAGCAGCAGCATCGTTACGAATTTCAATGGAAAAATGATTTGGGCGACTGGCACAAGCCGTTCCCCGAATCGGGCCATACACAGAACGATTACGGACAATTATTAATCGCTTGGGATCGGCGTAGATGTCACCTCTCGGCCGGCAGACGCTCCCATTCACGAAAAATCGGGAGACAAAGCGGCCCAGAACGAGTGTTTATCCCGCGGCCGCCGCTTTCGGAACATCGCTCGCCATCTAGCGGCGGATCCCGGAAGCCTCCCGCTCTCCGCACTTTTAGAGGCGCACACGTCACGAGCATAGCCGACCAACGTACGTAGGTACGTGCATATGCGCTCTCTCTCTCTCTCTCTCTCCCTCTCTTTCTCGGCATCGATCTGACTACGAGCGGTGCCGCTCGACTTTACCGTCCGCCCGACGACGTCTTTCGACGCTGTAGGAGAGAGACTGCAGCGTGCGAAAAAGAGTCGCGCGAGAAATCTCCTTTCCCTCTGCGTCCACTTTTTAGTTGGATGCAGCATTCGATACGCCTCTTAGACTCTTATAGAATTCGATGCTATTTTTAGACTGTTGCGTAGATTTTTTGCAGGTTCTTTTACCGCAGAGTGCTAGATTTTGCTTTTGGATAGGCCGAGAATCTATGAAATTATCAATCCACCTCGAATTCGAGAGCATTTTTTTATACTTGGTTTTTCGGTACATAAACTTTACTTTCCCTTCCTTATACAAAAAAACGGTGGAATAAAAAATGAAAGAAAGTATTTATAATGAAGAGGCATTTTTTTACGAATACGCGTCACATCTCTCGAGTCGATCCAATAAGCGAAGCCATTTCATTAGCCTCCGCAAATCATTAATTTACCTTCCAGAAAATTAAATCGAAAAGTGATCGATGAAAGGCAATATCGAAATTTCGCAAGTACACACACACACACACACACACACACACAGAGACCGACACAACCGAACCGCGGAGAGGCTAAAGTCTGGGCTCGCCGCTCTGCGCAGACTACACTCGACAAATCGATTGATTATATGGAACTCGGCGTTCGGTCGCTGCACACAGGAGTTACGCCGGAGAGGCCTGTTGATTCGACTTTTGCCTCTTGTTTTCCCCCCGCCGCGGCGACGAAAGAAATCAATAGACCTCTCCTCGCCCTTTGGGAAAACTCGCCACCGCCGGACCGGGTTAACGGCTTTTCCGCGAACGCGAATCAAGTGCTTCGCTCCCCGAGAGCCGGGAAAAATGGACGAAATCGCGAACTCGGCTGAAAATAGTGTTTGTACGTGTGGGGGGCTATCAATCAAGACGTCGGCTTTACAAGAGAGATCGTTCGCTTTGAAGGATTGTAAAATGTTTTTTTACGACTCCTCGTGAAAGCTGCTCCATTTATATTAAATTCAATCGTTTTCCCCAAAAATTACCTGTTTACCTCCTTTTTGTAGTTTTTTTTTTCCTTCGACTTGGAGTTTAATTAGTGTACCGGTTGGAGGGGATGGAAGATTGAGTGACTTTTGTTGGGAAACGTTTTGACCTATTAATTAAGGATACCTGCTCATGCGTGGATTTTTAATATGATAAACTATTTCTTTTGGCTTCCATTTATGTAACGCTCATTACTCAAACGGAAGCTTAATGGTGTTAAAAGTTTAAGTTTTTAATGCTTTTAAATCTGCATTAAGTAAGAGTTAAGATAATTGTTTAATTATAATAATAATAATAATAATTGGGAATTAGAAATTTTAAATAATGTTGAGCCACATTTGGTTAACGTTGTTTTGAATGCCGTATTAAAGCTTTAAATTATCAGAAAACGCGCTTAAAAATTACAGTAAAATTAACGGTAACCATAACCGTTACTGTACACTTCAATATTTATCGTAATGATGGACTGAATTAGTACATGTCACTCGACAAAAAGGAAGCAATTTTACTAAATGCTTAATTAAAATCAAAGTTTTTCAATTAAAATCGACTAATTATTGCACTAATTAACTGTAGATGATAATTGTACTTGGAATGGATAAAATTATAGAGCAACGAAAGTGTTTCACGTTTAAAAACATCTTTGAAAATTCATCCTCTTGTCGTCAAAGATTTCGAGCGTTAAATTAAATCAACCCTGTTTTATTAAGCACGTATAATAACGACTCTAGAATTTCACTTATTTCATTTTAAAGCTTCACCGGCACACAATGTACATAAGAGAGTTCACCGAGGGAAATATTCCAGTAAAAATTAAAAATATTTCTGCAGAAACGATTCAGTAAATTAAAAATAAATTACTGAGTTTTAAGAATTCCTTTTTTATATTTGTTCAACGGAATCTGTTTAAAAGTACCGTTGCCATGTTTTTTTTTCCGTTCCACTATTTTAAAATATCAATAGGCAAATGCATTCCGTCCGCAGATATGATAATTAAATAAATGCAGCGAACCACTTAAAATTAACAACCCATAAAACGTTCTACGAGCGAAATATCATTTTTTTCCCCGAGCCTCTCTCGCAGAAAATTTCTGAATAACCCTCGCAAAAGCGCTCCCCCAACACTTTCATGTCGATCGCGATTTCGGCCCGCGGCAATCAGAGTAAAAACCCGCGCGAGCGGCTCGCGCAGAGAGGCGCGGCGATAAAAGCGCATCGGCATTAATGCAGGAAGAAGAGCGAGAACAACAAAGCATGCACAGGGGGCAAGGTGAGCTCGGGAGTTTTACGAGACTTTTCGCGTCCCGCTCCGACTCCCGGTAATTGAGCTCAACGAACAATTACCAAGAAGCACGCGATTGTCGCGTGGCCCCGCGATTCAAGTGCTCTCGCGGCCGCGCTCTCTAACGAACGACGCTCTCCTCCGTTTAATTGCCTCGGATTGCTCTCTGCACGCGCGCGCGCGCGCATTTTTTTTTTTCGAATCGCAGGCGCGCGTCCGCGTGCGTTCGCGGGAGATGTGGCATCGATCGGGTCTCTTCCTCCTTTTCAGAGAGCCCCGCGAGTCAATGGGTGACCTTCGCCGGGGAGCTTTTGTCGGCGGCTCAAATTAATAGAGCCGCGCTCTTCTCGCGAGCGCTCGGGCACGACGCTAATAATCGATCGGTAAGCGATGCTTACTGGATACTTCTCTCGGGACTCGGACTTTCTTGGGCTGGAGGTGGCGTCCGCAGTTTTGAGGGAAAGATTAAGATACCAACAACTACAATTGGTCTAATTGTTTTGTTTTAAAATTGTTCATTGTTACAGAAAGAATTTTAAAATTATGTTTAAAAAAAAAAATGTTATAAATTTTAAAATTGTACTCCATCAGATAAAAGTATCCAGGCAATTACTAATTTAGAAATTGACATGACGTAAGATCAGAATAGTTTGATGCAAAAAAAAGATATCTGTTAATATTTGTCGCTTGGTGAAAATGAATTCGAGTTCCACAATAGACCGTCGACTATAATGGCTATTAACGCTCGGTGTAAATAACAGGACGAGTGTCATAAAAACTCCTAGGCGACTGACAAATGAATTTCTAACCGTAACGGATAATAAAAAGGCTTCATTTGAGCGTCGATTGAATATTGCATTCCTTTCCATCGCTGCATCGGGAAAAAGTCTCATTGCAAAAACAGAAAACTCGACGTACACATCTTCTCTTTGACGCACACAAACACAGCAGCGGACGAAACGATATTTATATATATGTATGTATACGTGTGCTAAAGCGGGGGACTGACACGCTGTTTTGTTACACTCACTGTAATTGCCTTTTTCTTGCTCGGAGGCTCGTTTTAAATTTCAACCCGATATGACATCCTTGTTTCTTTGTAGGAAAGGTATGGACTTTTAATTTAAGACACAATTCGTCGAGGCAGAATGAACTTTATACATTCAAAAAGGCCTTCATGAACTGGTTAGACAATAAAAATTACTTAATTTACGGCATCGCTCGATGCTTCATACGTTCGTGCCGCCTTCTAATAAAATTTTACGCAACTACAAAGACTGCACTCTGCAGGATTGCATCTCGAGTTGAAACGGGAAAACCTCCAAAAACCATGAGAATATTCTCAGCGAGCAAGAAGTCGGCGCGACTGAATTATCGACGGGACTTAAGCTGAGAGCGTCTACACAGCGTCGGCGGCGCGCGCTTCCTTCCTTCCGTCCCCCAATATCGCAGATGCCTCGGTGTCGGCTTACAGGGGCGGAGAGGAACGGAGTCGCGCGCCGCGGCTTCTGACATAACAGGTGGCGACTGAATTCGCAGACCCTCGGGAGACTCGCCTGTTGGCGCCCCTTTCCGACTACTCTTTCTTCCGCCTAGACTTTTACAGCGTAGAACAAAAAGCAGCCCGGCGAGATAATTATTAATCCGCGCGCCGATTGCGAATCGAGTGCAAAATTTGTTCTTTTTTTTTTTTTTTTTAACGCGCTGCGGCGATAATTTTGGAATTGGAGTGATGAAACGCGCGAACTATCAATGCCACTGGGTAATTTGTCTTTTTTATCGCCGGCCGAAGAGTGGAAGTTACAAGTAACGTATCGGTTTTATGCGCGTGTTTGAAGAATGTTGCTAATAATTTGTATTTTAACGTGGATAATGTCGCGTGAATTTCAGAATTTTTTCGGGTAGTAAACTTGTTTCGAGAGTTTAAGGATTACGTTGTTAGATAATTAATAACCGAAAGTGATTTACAACCGAATTAAAAGCTTTATTAATAAATTACCAGTTCAGCTGCATACTCAACGTAATTTATATAGTTCCAGCGTTAAAACATTATTATTACCGTATAAAGCGGCCGTATTATAAAAAAACTTATTCGTAAATAAATGCAACCGAATTTAACGCGCGGCGAAATATATTAAATTCAAAAATTCCGTTATTATTCACCACCGCGGCCGAAAAAACGTTGCGCAATCAAAAGCGAATCTCAGCTCCGC
This sequence comes from Ormyrus pomaceus, assembly GCA_900474385.1. NCBI lineage: Eukaryota > Metazoa > Arthropoda > Insecta > Hymenoptera > Ormyridae > Ormyrus > Ormyrus pomaceus. Next base: position 81,181 of record UCOM01000406.1, read on the forward strand.
CGCGCGGGGAGCGAAAAAAGGATCCCCGAATTCCGGCTCCGGAAAAACGTAAAAAGAGAGAGAGAGAGAGAGAGAGAGAGAGCTCGGCCGCGTGCGCACGCGTCTCTCGCCGCTATCTCCATCGTAAAGATACGGGGGCCGCGAAAGTAGTCTGGCGGAGCGGCGCCAACTTAGCGTCGCCGAGGGTAGCAGAAGACGCTCGACGGAGAAAGAGAGAGAGAGAGAGAGAGAGAGAGAGAGATATAGGAGAGAAAGAGAGAAGGAGGAGGAGGCGTGACTCACCTTCGAGTTGGTGACGTGGTCGGCGGGCACGGATTCTGGAACAGTTTGCAGGGTGCTCCGCATACTAGCGGACATTGTAGGCCAGCCAGGTTCACTGCCTCGAAACCCTCTAGCCGTTCGACGATGTGCCCTCTCCCCCTACGCCTGAAAGCAGATGAGAAAACGAATTTATTAGCCGGTGCTCGGATCAGTTGGGACGCTTTCGGGGCGGGGTTGAGACGTTCCTTTACGTATTTCGGTGGGATTACGCGATGTTACGTGTGCGCTAATAATTCCGAGTGGGTATTTGAGGTTCTTAACGTGGTGTATAAATCGATTGCTCGTTCGATTAAAATAATTTGAAAACGAGCTTTTACTAAATGTTATTGGTTCATTTCAATATTTCTGCTGCGCTGTGAAAAAAAAACAGGCGAGAAACAAACGTTTTAAGCCGTCGCGATATTTCAATCGAATTAGATTTCTCTTCTCCGAACGTACTCGAAAACGGGCCATTTAGAAAAGGCTTCTTCCGCTGAATAAAAAATAGGCTGCAGCAGAAGAATAATAAACGTTAGTCTGACCGGCGGCGCGAAATATTTTTATTCGGTGAAAGGGAACTCCTTGTGGGCGTAAAACTTCCAGTGTCGTAACGTCGTGTATCGCAGTTTATTGTACAGAACGGGCCCGAATCATTAAACGAAATAAGCACCCAATGAATAACAGAAACGGCCGAGTAAGGAAATCGAACGTTTTTACGATTTTCGAGGCACACACATATATATGTAAGCTCGCCTTTTTCAAACAAAAGAGACGATTTCGGAATAATTTAGTCTCGCTCCTTTTTGCAAGTAAATAGAAATACGCGAGGCGACAAGGTCGTTCACTGGCCTCAGCTGGTCGTTCACCTGCACGTACGTTCGAGAGCTGCACTTCTTTTCGAGCGCCGTCGCCGGCGACTTCTTTTTTTTCTCTTTCTTCTCTTTACTCCTGATTTTCGACGATGAACTCACGCATCCTCGGGATTATATTTAGCGAGAAGACCGAGAGCGGACACTCGCGCACTTTCTCTTTCCCGAAATGAGAAAACCCTTGCGCGAGCATGGGAAAAGAATACGGGAGAATTGAATGTATGCCGAATATTCGCGCCGAGGAATATCGGGGTCTTTGAAATTAGAGAGTCTGGCGGAATGAAAAAAATACGAGCTTATCTCTTCATCGGATTTCGCGAAGGTAACTTTCAGTTATTCGTTCCACGTGAATTGCACGAGAGGATAATGGAATATGCAGAAGAAGCAGCGAGTCGAGCAAAAAGATGAATTTATTTTCTAAGTTTTTAACAAGAGAACAGTGATTTAAAATTCGAAAAATGTAAAGATAAGAAAAGATGTTGGATTTCAATGCACTTTTTTTCTTTTATCTTTGATCGCGAATAAATTGAAAACTAATTTTGTAACGATATTAATAAAACGCGATCAAATTCTATTAAAATTTTCTTGCTTTCGAGGGTTCTTAACGTCTCCCGGCAAGTTAACTAAAATCTAAATTTCAAGTCAAACACATTTAGCTCGAAGCAAATATGCTTAACCGTCAGCCAATTTTCCCTTACTACACGCTAAACGCGTTTACCTCGCAGCCACTCTGACCCAACTTCCGAAGCATCTCCTCCCAGAGCCAAGCTAATTTTTCCCGCGTCGCTCTCCGCGAGAGAGATTAGGGAAAAAAAAACACAAAAGGCGGATTCGGGTGCCAGGCACAAGCCGGTGCAGGCGCACTCTCGAAATTCGGTGCACACTTTTCCCTCCCCCCCACC